>CAJNRD030001120.1:3017813-3032891 GCA_905319865.3 Cotesia congregata | reverse complement strand
AAAAAAAAAAAAAAAAAAAACCAAAAAAAAAAAAAAAAAAAAAGCCAAAAAAAAAAAAAAAAAAAAAACCTGTTTTCCAGCACATCAATCAACCGTCCAGGAGTAGCAATAACAATTTCACACCCCATTCTCAGCCTGAACCCTTGTTCCTCTCTAGAAAGACCTCCAACAACAACAACAGTCCTGATCCCCAATGGCTGACCAAATTTGTTGGTCTCTTCCTCTATCTGCTGAGCCAACTCCCTAGTCGGCGCTAAAATTATACTGTACGGGCCCTGGTCAGCTTCCTCAAGCCTCTCGATCTTGGGGAGACTCGTGATCCAGAGTAGCAGCGGAATCAAGAAAGCCAGAGTCTTACCTGACCCAGTCTCAGCTACACCAATAATATCCCTGTTCTGGAGCCCAATAGGAATAGCTTGCCGTTGGATCGGGGTCAGATCCTTGTAACCCACCTTGTCAATGATGTCCAGGATTTCTTTGGGGAACCCAGACTCCTTCCAGGACCTGATCGGGTCCGGAATTCTTCCTCCCTTGATTGTGATATTGTAGTCCTCGCGGAATATCCGCCAGTCGCGCTCCGTCATCTCGTTCAGGGCTTTCTCGGACCAATGGCGGTCGTCCCACTTCTGTTTTTCTTCCTTGCGCTTTACTTTCTTAAGACGCATCTTCTCCTGCTCTTTTTCAGCCTCAGTACGCCTTTTTTCCAGGAGCTCTCCGTAGAATTTACTTTGGTCTCGCTTCTGGGCTTTTATGTCGATTCCTGCGATGTTTCCGCGCCCGAAAAATTGGACCTGATACAAAATAAATTATTAATATTTTTTTTTATTGTTAATTATGTTTGTTACTTATTTTTCAGCAATATTGGTAATATTTTTATTTAATTCCTAAAATTAATACTTTTTTTTTTAATTATTAAGAAAGTTAGAATTTTTTTTTAATTATTTTTAACCAAATACAATAATTATAATTCTACAGAAAATTAATTCAACTAAACAATAATAACTAAAAGTAAAAAAGAATATTAGAAGATTTATTAATTGATATTAAAAAAGAAAAAAAAAATAATAAACTTGTTCAATTTCTAAGTTAAAATTAATATTTTTTTTTTAAATAGAATTTTAATAATATTTTGCAGCTTATGTTAAAATTATAGTCTGTGAAATTCCATCTAATTAATAGTAATATTAAAATTTTCTAGAAAAAATAGCATTTTTTTTCTTTTCAATTCCAATCAATTTTGCATAAGAAATTTTTGTTGAACAAATTTTTTTCCTATTATATTTAAAGAGATTAGGAACGTCCAATAACTAACTTAAAAAAAAAAAACCAGTAATAAATTTATCTACTCACTAACTTTATAAAAAAAAAATTTTTTTTTTAACAGCAAATTTTTTAGAAAAACAAATGAAACTTTTTCTTTTAAAAGTCAACTAATACACAGAAAAAAAATTTCCTTAAATCAAGTAAATAATTTTGAAGAACATTTTCTTGATTTGAGTAAAAAAATTCTTAAACTAATAAATTTTTCTTTATTTAATCAAAGTAAATTTAACTTGATTCAAAACAATGAAACTTTTAAAAATTATTTTCTTGGTTAAAGAATTTTTCTCTTGATTCGTTAATTTTTTTGTCAATGTAAAACTATATATTATATATATTTATTTAATTGCTTTCTATGTAGATTGGTTAAAATAGGGTCCACAGATTGGACCATTAATCAATTTATATAAAGTTTCAAAAATAAAAATAAAAGAATATTACAATATTATTATTCTTTTAAACTTTTAACTCTTGAATTAAAGCAAATTAGTACGTGACGATATAGGCAATTGAGTTGTTTGGGTAGGTACATGATTAAAATTTTAACGAGAGATCCGTGTTCTGAAGATAACTCCAAATTTTCAATTAAGAAATTCATTGTGTTGTTCATATCCATGTTTAATTAATAAAATAATAGGTTCACAGTTTATTGGAAATATTTATTCGATGTTTATGTTAAATTTTCACAACGTTTCATCGGAATATGATGTGAATAAGTTCAAGTTGTTAGCCTGCCTCGATTCATTTGACATGTTTTTAACAATTGATGTTTGATAATTGAGGTATGTTATGTTTTTGTTGTATTCTTAGACTTAGTCATAAATTGAATTTGCGAGTTGAGTTTATACTGTCCAAGTAGTATAATATTATGATAATGTTTTGTAATATAATTATATGAATATTATTGTAAAATATTTTGTATTTAATTGTTCTAGCACCTGAAGAAGTCGGGAAACCGATGAAACGTTGTGAAAATTTAACATAAACATCGAATAAATATTTCCAATAAACTGTGAACCTATTATTTTATTTTCAATTAATTTGGTTCTAAGGTTCGTAAAGAGCGTACAGTTTAAGTTAACAGGAAGTGAGATAAAGTATCATACTCTCCAAGGTTACATAAAGGTCAATGTAAAACTATAAAAAAATTTTTTTTACTAACCTGGTGTCGCTCCTTATAAATATTATTATAATCCACAGAAGTGTCTTCAGAGGTATCCCAATCAAAGACAAACTTCCTATCATTAAGCCTGCGAACCCGTCGTTTCTTCTTAATAAGTCCAAGATATCGTTCCTTGATAGCCTCGACTTCCTTCTCTTTATCCTTATCTTTATTCTCTTCCTCCCTGCGCTGAGAGTCTCTTCTTCTCGAGTTATCTCGATCATCCCAGTCCCTGGAATCTTTGGAGCTTCCAACATCAGCGGAGTTTTTCCTGTCCTCCAGCTGCTGCTTCCTCAAATTCTCGACTTCCTCCTGGCGCTTCTTCAGCGCTAGCGCAGTCCTCTCTTCCTTAGTAAGAAACTTCGGCTTGGCCCGAGCTTCTTCTTCGGCTTTTTTCTTAGCGAGCAATTCTTCGAGACTCAGCGGCTCGCGCTTAGACTTTTTATCCTCCTCATCGTCCTCCTTGTCCTGACCCTCCGCGGAATCTTTCTTCGGCTCATCATCGATCACGAATATCGGACTTGGCTTTCGCGGTTTATCGTGACTCTTATTGTCTTTATCTTTGTCCTTGTCCTTGTTGGTCACTTCTCGGCGCTCTCGAGAACGTCCGCGTTCGTGATTTCTCTCACGATCGCGGTCGCGTTCTCTAGAACGGTCGCGGTCTCTAGAACGATCTCGTTCTCTAGAGCGCGATCTTTTGCGAGACGCGTCTTTTTTCCGGTCTTTGGAGCGACTTCTGGACCGGCGACGTTCCCGCCGGTCATGTGTTCGCTCTCGGGATCTACTTCGACGGAGTTTTTTACTTTCATGACCCACCATGCTATTTTTGTTTGTTTACCTGCGAATTATTTAACTAATTAGTATGAGGTAAATATCAAATTATTTACTTACAGATTTCATTTTTTGCTAAGAGTTACTTTTTTTTATCGTTATTATTGTTTATTGTTTTTTACACTTGATTTTACACTATCACTGAGAATTATTTGTCTATTGTTATGAGTTACAATTGTAAATACAGTCAAACGCGCAATAGACGTTGTAAATTCCTTAATTAAAAATTAGGTTATGATTTTCATTTTCGATTGTAGTTTAAAGTTTGAGTAGTTAAGCACAGATGGCGCTAAAGTCAGTTTTCAAAAATTTTTAGCGGCTATTTTTTAAATATTATTTTCTTTTAAAATTTTTTACTGCACAATTAAATAGATTTTCTCTTTTTTTTTTAATGATATGAAAATTTTTCTTGAAAAAGATATAGAGAATAGTTTTTAGAAAAATGTATTTATAATTTTTTAGTTTTCAAAAATTTAATTTATTAAATAAATATTTTTTTTTTCTCTATAATTTATTTGTTTAAAAATTTTTAGATTTTTAAAAGTCTAAATTTTATTTAAAAATTAAATCATTTTTAATTATAAGCTTATACCAATTCAATTTTTTATAATAAAATTTAGACTTTTAAAAATTTTTTATTAATGATTTGATCAAAAAAAGTTGTACAAAAATTTGTCAAATATTACCAAATTTGTTTATTTTTTATTATTAGACATAAAAAAAAGAAATATTTAATTTAATAATATTATAAGCTACTTTAATTATTTTATTTATCAGCTACTTGAAAAAAATTAGCAGATAAAATAAAAAGAATAAATTTTAAAATTGCGCGCTTTTTCCCGCCATTTGTAAATTCCGTCAGAGGCGCGCCTAGCGTCAGTCCAGACGACACAGTCGGTAGTGAGAATTCGCGGTGAAAACGTGGTGGTCTCATGTCCTTATAATTTTATACAAATGATCGGCGTTAATTACTCTTATTATTAATAAATAATAATGTATATTTGATAAAAATTTATTTAGCTTATTAAATAAAGTGATTAAATCATCTGTCCGTGTAATAAATACATAAATATTTAAAAAAATGGCAATGCTCGCAGAGCCCAGACGAAAACAAAGATGGACGCTGAACCCACGAGGCAAGCAGTGGAGTGACGGTTAGTTTGCATTATTACGATTACAATAATAATAAACACCTGCTGTAACGTACTTTTTGATAGTTTTTATTGTTATGTTTTTTGATTATGTCCGCGGTTATTTTTGCAATATAGAATGAGTACAAGAAATTGTGATAATTAATCACTGATGGTTAAATTTTATTATTAAGAGACGTTTGATCATTGTTAGGATTTTTTAAACAAATAAATTATTATAAAAAAAATTTTATATAGAAATTATAAAAAATTTTGGCTACTTTTTTTTTTAATAATTATCTAAAACTAATTTATTTGTTGAATAAAATTATAAATGGTCAAGTGTCTGCTGATTTGAGTGTGATAATAATTAATGATAAAAAATATTAAAACTCCAAAAATTTATTTAATTTTATTAAGCTACTTAATGATACTGGGATTAAAAAATATATCTGATAATTTTTTTAGAATTTTTCTAATGAATAAATTATAGAAAAAAAAAAAAATTATTTTGAAAATTCTATACTCGGAAGATCTACAAAGATATTAATTCAATTTTTGTGAATAATTTTCTAATTTTTAATTTTTTTTTTCAAGAAAAATTAAAGAAATTGTTTGCTATTCTCATTGTCATGTTAATTATTTAATATTTACAATATTTTAATACAGAAATTCATAAACATTTTCATGAAATGTTGTTTTATACAAATTTTTTTTTTTTTCTTAAACTCCATTAAAAATAAAATAATTTGAAGAAAAAATTTTTTAATCATCTAAAATTCTTCTACAAAAAATTGTCATTTTATCAGCTTCTATAATTTAATTTTTATTCAATTACATTTTTAAATAAATTTTACTTTCTTATTTTTCAATTATCTAAAATTTATATTTCTATCATTTTTTTCAATATAAATAAAAAAAAATTATATCCTTAAATAAAATCAAAATTATATAGAAAATTTTTTACAATAATTTGATTAATAAAAAATTTTTTTTCAAGCTTAAACAAAAATCTCCAACATCAATCTAATAAATTTTTTCAATTTTCAGACTCCACAAAATTCGGGCAAAGAATGTTAGAAAAAATGGGTTGGACGAGCGGAAAAGGTCTTGGTGCCTACGAGCAAGGAGTCACTGAACACATCCGCGTCAAACACAAAGATGATCAAGCCGGTAACTATCTTTTACACAAAAAGTTCCCGTCAATAAAAAACATCATTAAAAATAATTAAAAACTTTTTCCAGGTCTTGGTTTCTCAAAAGACAAACAAGAAAAATTGTGGACAGAAACACAGCAGAATTTCAGTCAACTTCTTCAGCAGCTTCGAGCCGGAGACTCTCCGAGTGCAACTGAAAAATACGAAGATTTGAGTCTCAGTGGTAAATCATTGGAGCTGAAGTCCCAGCAGAGTCGCGCTCGTGTCCAGTTAGTAACTTTTTCATTTCACTTAAGGTAGTTGTTCGCTGAGAATTTAGTGTCAGAAAATTCTGAAAATAGAATTTAGCTACTATCTGAAATTTTTTTTCGCTCAGTATAATTTGGAATGATATCCAGTGTCGTCTCGTTCTTTCCGGTGTGCAATTAAAAAAAAATTTTTTTTTACTTGTAGTTTAATTGTTAAAGGAAATCAAAACTTGTTAACCGTCGGCTAATTTTAGTATCATACATACACAAAAAAAAATTTTTTTGCACCAAGAAAATTTTAAGGAAGACAAAAATTATTTTGGAGCAAGAAGAAATTTTCTTGGCTCAAGAAACTTTGACTTAATTCAAGAAGTTATCAATCTTCTTTAATATTTTCTTGAGCCAAGAAAATTTACCCTCCAGTCAAGAATTTTTTTTTTTTAGTGTAGCATGTAGGTAACCTTTCCTTATGTACAGTATCAGTCAAAAATAATCTCTGATTTTTACAACAACTTAACCTACTTTTACCGCGCTTATGATCCATAACTTTTTGCCAATATTGTAGCAGAACAACTACCTTAAAGCGATACTAATTTTCCTAAAAATGTTTATTAAAAATATCAATATACTTCCAGCTACAAAAAGTTCACCCGAGGAAAAGACGTGAACCGCTATAGCGCCAAAGACCTCGCGAACATATTCGGTAAAAAAGATTTAACTGAGTTACCGACCGTGAGCTCTGCAGCAGAGCCGGTAGGTGCGGAAGATACTACAGCAGGAGTCCTGACAATAAAGGGCGGTTCGATGGAGGATTACTTCAAGAGCAAGCTTCCTCACCATTTGTCAAAGAAGTTTTCTTCAGAAAAAGAAGACTCTGAGAGCGAGGGCGAAAGGTACGTAGGTTTTGGTTTTTCTGGAAATTCAAACTCGGATACTCCCCGGAAGCGTAAGAGCCAATTTTACGTTGACAACACTTCCGAGGCGACTATTATCGACGAAGTCCAGGAGCAAACGCCTAAAAAACGGAAGCTCCAGAGCTTCGCTTTTGAAAATCCGGGGTTAGATCTTGTCGCTAAAGACTCTTCTGTTCCTTCGAACAAAATGGAGGTCCCAAGGCCGTTTGTGGCTCTGGAATGCATTCCTCACGATGAGGATGAGATTCCTGTAGAAGTCGATCAGAGTATGGAGAAAACTCCAAAGAAAAAGAAGAAAAAGAAAGATAGCGAGGTTGGGTTCGTAAATGACGCCCTTAATTTGGAAACCAAAGATGTCGATAGTTACTCGGAAGCTTTTGAGGTTCCGAGAGAAGTTTTGGGCCTCGCTAACGACGCGCTTGACCTTACCGACGAGGCTAGCGGAAAGAAACGCGTTACTTTTAATGACACTGTTGAGTACAACACTGATAAGGTTAAAAAGAAGAAAAGTTGCGTTAAATTGGACAAATTTGAGGTCGTGGATGATAAATGTAAGAAAAAGAAAAAATCTAAGAGCATTTTGGTCAATGGCGAAAGCAGTTTTGTTAACGAGGCGCTAGATGTCGAGATTGTTAATGAAGAAGTCTGCGATAACGAAGCCAACGAGCGTAAAAGCCGCGGTAAGCGGAAGCGCCAAAAAAGGACTAATTTGGAGACTATTGAGGAAGTTGAGGAGAAAGTTGATGCTAATAGTGAGGATTTGGTTCAGAATACTAGCGATAATTTGGGAGATATGACTTTAGAAACTCCCAAGAAGAAGAAAAAAAAAAGGAAGGATAAGGATAAGGAGAAAGTTGAGGTTGAAGAGGTTAGGATGGATGTTGACGAAAGTGGTAACAAAGAAAATTTTAGCGATAGCAAGTCGGAAGGTGTTGTTAAGAAAAAGAAAAAAAAGAGCAAGGAAAGTGAACAGGTTGTTCCAGAGGAAAATAAGACAGTTGATGTCGAGGATTTGGACGCTTTCTTGAGGACTAAGAAGGGAAGGAAGTCTCAGTTGTTTAAGTCGTTGTTCAAAAAGACCCCGGTTGTTAATTTTGTTGGGTCTAATATTAGTAAGATTGAAGGTTATAATGTTAGTGCGCTTGGGAAAGATTTTTTCGAAGGTTAGGATTGAGATGATGATGATTTAATGAAGAATTTATTAATATATTGGAATGGAAGTTTATAGATAGAAAAAAAAATTAATTAGAATTTTGTAAATTATTTTATTTTAATAAAATTTGATTTTCTTAATTCTTAAGTACTAAAGTTAGCTAACAACTATAAATTTTTTATAGCAAATTAATTACATTAGAAAAAATTCTTTAAAAAATCTCCACTAATAATTTTTTTCAATTTTTTCATGTGGAATTTTTTTTATATTGAGTTAATTGCAAGAAAAATTATTTTCTTAGTTCAATAATTTGTCTCTTAAATCAAGTCAATTTTTTTTTCAGTTAAGGTTAGGTTTATAAGCAGGGTGAGGGTACAAAGTTTTAAAAAGGTTGAGAAAAATTTTTAGTAAAAGTCGAGTGTAAAAAACGATTCGATTTTTTTCTCTATTCGCATTCATAGAGAAACCTTCGTTGCACTTGTGCGATAAATGAAAATTTGAAAATCAAATTTCTTATTATTGAATGGAAATTTTATAAACGTAATCTGCTAAAATTTTATCAATAATTTATTTAATGTCAAAGCATTTTTTTCTTTAGAAATTTATAGTTGTTTAGAATTGATAAAACTGCAATGCCAAGAAACGGTTCTTAACGATTGAGTGTAAGGTTAAGTTGAAATTTGTAAAATTAATTAATTGCAGTTTATTATAATTAAATAATTGTCGATAACAATTGAAATATTGAAACACAATATGTTATGATTTAATAGATAGTTTTGATGTATATACGTGGTGAAGCAGTTAGATAGCTGGATTGGTATTCAGTTTAAACATATGACATGTTTAATAAGATCATTGTAATTTAATAATCGAATCGATATGAGTTCATAGAAATAATAATAAATTTGATAATTAAAGTTTATTGTAGGAGCTATGAAAATATTGATTATTTTCATGATGAATTTTTTAAATAACAAAATTATAGGAATTTTATAGAAATTAAAATATTTAAAACTTTTCACCCTGCAAATACAATAAAAAAATGTAAATAAAAAGTGTGATTTTAAACAATAAATAAAACAATTATTTATAAATAAATCTTTAAAAACAATAAGATGAAATTATTAATTTTTATTTGAAATTACCAAATACTGTCTTCGTATTAGAAGAAATATTTGGGTTAATTTTATAAATCAATTTATTATTACATTATTGATCCTTACATTAATTACAATAAATAAATAAATAATTTAATTAATTTAACAGAATAAATTTTGAAAATCCAAATTGATAAGAGAAGTTCGTAGTTAATGACAATAATAATAATTATTATCATTATAATCGGAGAATTCTAAGCTGGAGGAGCTGGGGGAATTTCGTAATTTGGATCATCGACTTTGCACTCATCTTCGTAATTATCGATGATCATAGGCGCCATTAGTTCCTTGAACTTCTCCAGAGGACATTGATGTTCGCAGCCAGGAACAGTGAGCGGCCGCGTCTCATAATCAGGCGCGTTGCGGTAGAACAACTGGACGTACCACTGACCCTTGATCTCGTGAAGTTCCACGAGTACCATTGCGTTGAACCCGGGTTCTTTTTCATCCCAGACGCCCATTGTAGAGAGCATATTAACTACCGTGTTGTCATGGGCTACGTAAGCGTACATTTTCCGGGACTTGGGCGTCAGTTTTCCGGTAGATCGATCCTCCATCTTGTTCACCATTTTCGTGACAAATGGCCCGCCGGATAGACGACGAAGCTTGTCATTCCACACGTTCTGCTTAAGACTGAAGACCATCAGTGGCGACATTTTTCTCGGGTAGTACTTATGAACCCATTCAGGAAATTTCATTCCCATTCTTTCCTGGAATTTTTTTTCAATTAATATTTTTATCAATTATCAATTTGTGTCTTGTGGAAAAAAGGTGAAAAAATTTATGTACTTACTTCAGAAACTAAAGTACCATAAACGTTAGCAATGTCTCCAGGATTTTTCATCGGCAAACCAGAATATTCAGCGACATAAGCATACATATCCTGGTTTTTCATGTTAATTTCTCGTACGGCTGGATCGTGATCGACCTTGACTCGTTCAACGGTTAATTTTGGACAAGCGTTCCAAATAATCAGCAGCTAATTTTTTAATAAATCAAGGAGTAAGTAAAAATAATCAACTAGTTTAATCAATAAATGAATAAATTAATCAATTGATGGAACGAAATAATTAAATATACCTTATCTTCAGGCCTGGTCCAGTAATGAAGCACAACAGGTTGCCAGTCAACCCCGGATTTGAACTTCTGCTTCTCGTTGGGCTTCCACAGCGCCGCTGACAGTATCATCGCGGTCATCTTTGCTCGGTCCGCGGAAGTACTTTGCAGCCAGAACTTGTCGGGCGAATAATCGTCACCCAAAAATTCTCCGTATCGGTCCCGAAGGAACAGACCTTCGTTGTAGGCTACCAGGCGTCCTTTCTGTAAAGAATAATCTCATCAGTTACTTCACTGTCCACGCGCCAGGTAGACCATAAATCTTAAATATTAAATATTCTTTCTTCTATTTTCTATCAGATTATGAAACTCACTATGACGTAAAATGTTGGGTTTTTTACAATCATCATTCTAGGTCAATGTTTTTGAAAAAATGTCCATCGTTTTTTTAATCAAGTTTTTTGTCGAATACTTTTATAAATCTTTTTACTATTTTTACACGAATTATTTTAATAAATACCAATTATCTGATAAAAAGTAACTTTTTCGTGAATTAAAAAAAAAAGTTTTTTTTTTATCGATACTTTTTAAAAAAATTTTAAAAGTTTTTATATTTATAGAAAAATTTATTAAAGTAGTTTAGTATAAAGTCAATTTCTGAAATTAATTGATTTTATTTTTCACTCAATTTATTTATATTTTTTAAAAATAAATAACATTTCTATCACATTTTTCTAATCAAGTTTTTAGTCGGATGTTTTTATGGATATTTTGACACGATTTATTTTAAAATTATCAATTCTTGGATAAAAAGTGAATTTTTTCTTTTTACTTTTAATGAAAATACTTTGCAAAAAATTCTAAAAGTTCTTATATTTATAGGAATTTATAAGTTTAATTTTTCACTCATATTTTTTCATAGTTTCAATAATGAAATCAACAATTGACTTTGCTAAAAATATAGTAATTGTCTTTTTATCTCAAAAATTTAAAAAAAAAAATTTTATCAAGTTTAAATTTAAAAATTACTTGAATATAAAATCATTATCAAAAATTTAACCTTTTTTTAAAATGATTATCAAATATTTCAAAGTAATTTACGAATTTTTTTACAAATATCAAAATTCACGGAAAATTAAAATTTTTTAATTTTTTGGACAAACCCAATTTAAAAAATTATCAATTTGAAATTTTTCTTATTAAATATTTTAATACAATTTTTCAAATTAGAAAAAAAAATTTCAAACTCAAAATTATTACATTAACAAAATAAAATAAAAACCAAACTTACATCAGTGAGTTGTCCCCATCCGTAAGGATCCATGGTAGAATTAATGTGCGGATCTGTCGGGTAGGTGTCAACCGGTGCGCGTTGTCCGTGCCGCATTAACTAATCAAAAAAAAAAAAGTAATTAAAATTAGTAATCATTCTACTGCCATACATGTATCCACCCGATAACAAAATACAGAATAGCGGTCGTCGAAATTATCAAAATAATGCTCAAGCAAATGTACCGAAAAATTACCAAGCACATGAGCATTAAAAAAAAAAAAAAAAAACAAAATAGATCATTAAACCATGAATATTGCCGCTAAATATTATATTATAAAATTACATATTAATTAAAATCAATCATTTGTTTACTTACCATAGTGACTTGTCTCAATGTGCTCTGGTCCTTTTCACCCTGCGACTGGTCGCCATCGCCTCTGCCAATTGACAAAGCTGAAACAATATTTACCGTTAATTAATAATTGATATTTTATAAAAAAAATGTATACATTTATTTTTATAATTAATTAATTGATACCTCCTGCGGCGCCCAACAACGCTATGCTCGCAAACACTAGTCTCACGTTAATCATTTTACAATAATATTTACAATTCATAAATAATAAATTATTAAGTAATAAATAAAGTAACGATAGAATTAATTGGTACGAGCACGTGTAATTTGAATTTTATTCGCGGGAGATCCTACAGACACTGATCACTCAGTTCGACTCGCGGCTTAGATAACGCAGTCCCCACTCCGCTGGATTTTTGTTAAACAGGAAAATATTTCGAGTTTACGGATAATAAACAATAAAAAATTAATAATAATAAATATTTAACATACATTGATGTAAATATTCAAGAATCTTGATTGTTATTATAATTAAAAGCGATGAAATATATTATTTATTTGATATTTTATAAATTACAAGTCGAAAATTTTACGGCGAGTTCATCGTATCATTTTTATTGAGCTAGATTAACTAATCACGTTTTATATTAATTGTAGTGTTTTAAATTAGCTACTTATTTTCAAAATTATCAGCAGTTGATTAAGCTACTTTGACCTTCACTACACTTATTTTTATCAAGGATTTAAATATCGCGCCATTAATTCGTATCTAGAATTTTTTATCGTATTTTACACTTTTATTTTAATCTAATCACCCGCATTAATCAAGCAGCAATTTAAAATATTTAGAATTCGGTACTTGTAATTAAAAATTTTATTATTTAAATTATAACATTGAACTTTTCACGAAATAAACGATACCAGTTGAAAATTTAACCTTACCACAAAATGGTTCCTTTATTCCTAATGGCGGGAATACAGGAAATGACGTACATAGATGGCGCAGATAAGCGCGCGAAATTTGAAATTTAACAAATAATTTTAATCCAATACAGTAAATTTTAATAAATATATAATTAATTACTTCAAATAGTTTTAATTAAAATAATATTTTCATATCTTTTACTGAGATTTAATACTTGCTGGAAATAAAATTATCAATTATTATTATATGATAATGATGCAATTAGAATGTAATGAATAGACTATAAGCTCAAACTTGATTTAAAAGCGGAATTTATTTATCATTATTATTACTAATGATAATTATGCAGTACGTTCATGTTAGATACGCAATTTCAATGACTTTGTTGCAACATTGAACTGAAGGTTAAGTTATTCAAAGGACTTGGGAATAAATTTTATTATTTTTATTTATTGCGTATTCAGTAATTGTATTTTACTCTTTATGGAAGTATATATTTTTTTTACAGATAAATTTTTGAGAAATCGGTGCTTGATTTTGCAAATTTTGAAAATTTATCGGTAAATTTGTACAAAATAGCCTCAAGAAATGTACTTGAAATAAAAAATATTGAGAGCGAGTTAAAATGATTTTATTCATGTGAAATAACAGCCGGAGGGTCGGAAGTAGATTGATTAATCATGTAAAAAATTTTAGCTTGAATGAATCGATTTATAATGTAAGCAACGTGTAATGGGGCGAAGATTGATAAAAGAGTTTGTTAAATTTTAATTTAATAATTACTAACGTTGCTGCTGACGGGTGATTTTCTCTCTGATCAAAAGAATAAATTATATATTATTAATAATTAAACAACATTTTGGTCTTAGAATTTTCTGATGAAGATTAATTTTTAGTTATTTCAAATTCATCGGGTTTTTTTACACAGGCGCCACTACTCAGTCGACGACAACACTTTGAAAAAAAACAATGGCGGCGATACTTTGCACGCCAGTTTTCACACTAAAATAGTTACTGTAAATAAACTGCGAGGATTTTATCAGTGGTTTTTTCTAGGGTCGTTCTAGAGAGCAGTACCAAGTTGGACTGAAAATAATCGGGTCAATTGGTCCAGTTCTAAGAGAGATATCGTGATTACAGATGTTCGCTGAACATAACCAACGAGCTTTACATTTGTTCTATTAGCTTTTTCTTTCATTTTATATTAATACACACAGTCTTTTTATATTAATGAATAATAAAAATAATAATAAGATTATAAATTAGGCGTTAAAAATAAAACTAGGTCTAATAAAATTAAACTAACTTACAAAAGCTCAATTTATTTAATGATAGCCATGTATTCCACAGACAGTCGTATACTTATAATCTTATCAGAAAAAAACTTAATGTTACTTATCCTATTTAAATACGCTAATTGTATTTATAATTACTAGACAATGATAACAAATGAAAATAAACACACAACAAAGTCTTAAGTAGTCCATATGATTATTTATTTTAACCCTATCAAATTTTATTTTATTTAGAAATACATCGTTATAAATTCCTGGTGATAAAACTGTTATTATGCAATGGTTGAATAATGAATTGCATAAAAATGAAATTGTTTATGTAATTATCTTTCAATTATATAAATGAAACTGATCGTTAAGAAATTATTAATTATCAGGAAGAAAGAGACAGTAGTTAAATTTTTTTTTTCAATTTTATTTAAATGTTTCGAGTAATTAATTAAATTCATTAATAAATAAGTTATTGATAATCTATAATTGATTATATTAATTTTTTTTTATTTAATTGTAATTATTCTTTCAATTAGAGTTAAAAGTATACACTTGAAAAATTCAAAATTTTATAAAAAAAAAATAAAAGTTTCAAAGTAAAATTATAAAAAATTATATACCTAATAAAAAAAACAACCAAAATTTTCTCAGAGTAAAATTTATAAAAAAATTATTCAACAAAATTTTAAATTAAAAAAAAAAAAACAATAAGTAAAACTAACAACCTTGCAGTCACTATGTGACTGCCCTGACTTGTGAACTAAAAAAAAATTAAAATTTTGTTTTATTAAATAATGACTTCTGTTAAATTGCACTGTACTTTCTGAAATATTGACGTTTTTAAAGATATAAGCACATCCCGATGTTACACTCATCAAGAGCTTTCATTTGAGTACCCACATGCATTTTTTATATATTTTTCATATATTCATATATATAAATATATAAAATATATGAAAAATTGATGTGGGTACTCAAATGAAAGGTCTCGATAAGTGTAACATCGGAATGAGCTTATTTCTTTAAAAATGTCAATAGTTCACAAGATATTTGTTAATATAAATTGCACTGTATTTTCTTAAATATTGACGTTTCTAAAGATATAAGCTCA
>CAJNRD030001120.1:2988746-3017791 GCA_905319865.3 Cotesia congregata | reverse complement strand
TATATATTATATATATGTACATATGAAAAATATATCAAAATGCATGTAGGTACTCAAATGAAAGCTCTTGATGAGTGTAACATCGGGATGAGCTTATATCTTTAGAAACGTCAATATTTAAGAAAGTATAGTGCAATTTAACAAGAGACATTATTTAAATTAATAAAACAAAATTAAAGATATAAGCTCATCTCGATGTTACACTCAACAAGAGCTTTACATTTGAGTACCCACATTAATTTTGATATATTTTTCATATATACATATATATAAATAAATATATAAAATATATCAAAAATTGATGCGGGTAAGCAAATGAAAGGTCTCGATGAATGTAACATCGGGATGAGCTTAAATCTTGAAAAATGTCAATAGTTCACAAGATACAAGGTCATTTTTTTCATTATGTATCTAGAGTTAAAGCATTTTCGAATGCAGCCTAAATACTTATCATAATAAAGTGACTATCGGTGGGAATGAAATAAAACCTTGAAAAGGCACAAATTCAAGTCAAGACCTTTTCAATGACATTAAATTTCACTAAAAAAACCGATTTTGTAATTTAACTATCCTGGACACAAAATTTTTTTCTTATTCTCTTAATAATATAGATTAATTTTAAATTAATTTAAAAAAAAATTGTAAATTATATTTTAATGAAAAAAAAAAAATATCAAATTAATTAAAAAAAATTTTTTTAATTCCATGATAAAAAAAAATTACAAATAGAAAAATAATTTTCGTTAAAAAATTATTTTTTTATCGTTCATAAAAAAAAATAAATAGTCATTTATTTTTCTTCCATGTATAAAAAAAAAAAAAACGCGATCGTCATCTTAAAAATAAAAGCGAATATTGACTCATGGTAACGATCAGTAAACAATTTATCCGTAACTTAACGCTAAAAGTAAAATAAAATAATATTTTCTACCCAAAAACTCAATTACACTGCAAGATAATTAATCGATGATTATGATAAGTAATCAAGGCGTAAATCGAAACTCAGTGAGCGCGGAGAACCTCAGTGACGTTGATAACCCCCTGGCTTCCAATGCCAAGGCGAATCGTAAAACCCGTCGTCGCAAGTCAAGAAGCGCTAATGAGTTTAACACCAAGGTAATCTTTTGATAATAATCTTAGAAGTCTAAAATAAATTTAGATGATAAAAGTATAAGTATACAATGCAATGATCCGATTAAATTACAAAGTGACATGATTTCCCCGTCAATTAAGAATTAAGTAAACAGTAACATAAATGATCAACCACTTATCTGTCTTTTGGTTTGTTCAATGAAAATGAAGGTCAAGACAACGAACGCGTCATCCGCTGACGGGAAGAGAGAGTACAAGAGGAATGACACATACCAAAATTACCCGACTGCTTCCAATTCCGCTCCTCATATCCAAAGCATTTACTCTGCTCGGGACAATCATCATGCCACTCTGAGACCCAGGTCCCTTTACACCAATTACAATTATCACTCTAGCGAGAGTAATTTTCCGGTAATTAGAATGTTCTAAAAAAGAAAAAGAACTATTTATCAATTGTAACTAGCGCCAAGATTTTTGCCAAAAATTCAAAATTAAGTTAGCCGACATCTAAAAATTTTTAGATTTTTTTTTTTATTGAAAAAATTATTACAAAAAAATTTTTTGTCTGTAAAAAACTTTAAATACTTTAAGTGCAATTTTTAAAAAATATTTTTTTGTTCTAATTTAATTAATGAAAATAAATTCAAAAATTAAAAACCGGCTAACTTTAGTATTATGCCAAAAATTCAAATTTTTGATACTATCGCAAAAGTATTGGTCCTATAAAAAATTTTTCATACAAAAATTGTTCAAAATTTAATTTTATAAAAAAAATGTTCATGTTCTTTCCGTAGGATCAATAATTTCACCGTAATTTAAAAAGTAAAATTCATAATCATCAAAAAATTTGAATCTTTAATTATGGATCTTAATTTTAGAATTACAGCGAAAATGTTGGTTTTTTTTACAAAACCATAAACATTTTATTTATAAAATTAAATTTTGATCAACTATTATCCAATAAATTTTCTTACAAAACCAATATTTTTGCCGTAATAATTTTTTTTAAATTGCGGCAAATATTTTGGCCTTAATTATAACCAAAAATTTTCAGCGTTTCAATGATTTTTCAAAGTTCCTGGACTCTCCATCAAACGAGCACTGGACTGGAACTCCAAATTTTCCTGGTTCAAATTGGCGGCAAAGAAGTTCTTCAAAAACTCTGGTCACTCCTTACTACCCCTCTGAAGACAATGCCGCATACGGAGAAAATTGGCGAGACCATGAAATAGAAGGACCTAGCGGAGCAATTGCAACTCCCCATGGAACCATTTCACTGCGACTTCACAATCGCATTAGAGTTGACATGACTGTAGACCGTGCCGTTAGAGTCATCAACTTCAAGGTAAATTCTTAAATTCTTAAGATGGGACCTAAAAAAATTTCTAACGCGATAACTTTTGAAAAAAATCATCATTCAAGCTAATTCTTTTTTTATTAAACTAATACCACTTTGAATGATAATTATTTTTGATAATAATAGTTAAATTCCTTTTAATTTCAATGTATTTGGAAAAAAAAAACTCAAAACTGGCTACTATCCATCAGCTGGCTCCTGCCCGCCATTTTAATTTCAAAACTGAAGTCTAGTTCTATTTGGCGGGATTTTTAAATCTTAAAAAATATTATTAATTTGAATTTTATTTACAGAACAACATTGTACTATCGTTAAGCGGATCTGGATCAGCTGCTGCTCTTCTTCACCCCAATGGACGGATTTATCAGTATGGCTCACGTGTGGAAATTCTTGCTCATGACTCCCATGGAAATAATAAGTAATTATTTTTTTCTTTATTACTAATAGTCAAATTGATTATTTATTTAATTTTTTGCAGGTACGCCAAGATGTGGTACAAAGGAGTGAGCTTCACTTCGGAACAATGCGCTCTGGTGTACTTGGTTGATGCAGCGGGAACAAGAACTACGACTGATTCATTTTCAGATATGAGTCAGGTAAAATACTAAAAATTAATATTTTTGTTTTTTTAAATAAATTGATTGGTGGTTAAATATAAATTTATATGATTCAGGATTTTTCATTGGGTGTTTTTTACGCTGAGTCAAGGCACGGTCCAGCATGTCTCCAAGAAGCAGCAGCTGCTCTTAGCGCAGCTCAGTACTGGGTGACTGACGAAGGAGTTGAAAATTGGATCATTAACAATGTTAGAGTGTCACAGACTCCTGATGGTCTTGTTAGGCAAGCTGGAAGTTTGTAATGATGACTATGATGATAATGATTGATGATAATGATGATTGATCATGATGATGGTGATTGATAATAATGATTGATGATTGATGATAATGATTGATCATCATGATGATAATGATGATGATCACCATGATGATGATGATAATGATCATCATCATCATGATAATGATTGATCATAATGATGATGATAATGATTGATCATAATGATGATGATAATGATTGATCATAATGATGATGATGATAATGATTGATCATGGTGATGATGATGATTGATGGTGATGGTGATGATTGATGATAATGATTGATCATGGTGATGATGATTGATCACGATGATGATGATGATGATTGATCATTATTATGATAATGATGATTGATGATAATGATTGATGATGATTAGTGATAATGCTTGATGATAATAATGGTTGATGATGATCATAATAATGATGATTGATGATAATAATTGATCATGATGTTGATGATTAATGATAATGCATGATGATCAAGATTTATAATGATGATGATTGATGATTGATAATGATTTTTAACAGAATTGCAAGAAACAGTAACAAATACCAAATGCGAACATCTCCCAGCAATGGAACAGCATCACTGACTACTCCTTTTATGCACTGCACTGCTTCCCTAGGCCAGACATCTCATTTGTTTGTTCGTCGCGGAGAACGTCGAATGCACTATGATGGAACCAGCTTTATTGTTCGCAATGCAGGTCACAGTGCTGGCTTTGATGACAATAACCAGCTCAAAGTTTATTAAAAATATATACTGTCGTTATTTATATCTTCAAAAAATATCATCAATCTCTTGGCTTCTACATTGTTTGAAATAAATCTTACTTTCATTTATTAATTTCTCTAAGTTAGTTTTTGAAAAATGGTACTAATTTATGAATCAATTAATACTTATTAGTAATAGAAAGGATAAATGGAAAATAATTTTAATCTAAATATATATTAGGTTTATGATATCGCGATTAAATTCAAATAAAAAGTTCCTTTATATAACTAATTGCGGATTGATGCAATTTTTTTGAAAATTTGATGTTTTTAAAACAAGCAATAAAAATAATAATAATAATTTTAACTCTAATAAAATCAATAATTTAAAATTCAATAATTTTTATTTAAAAATAATTAATCTCCAATTATTATTATTATTATTATTATTATTATTATTATTATTAAAGTTTCAAATAATATTAATATTATTAAGTTATAATATATTATTCTAATAATAATAATGAAATGCAGTATTTATGAAATATAAAAAATATATTTACAATAAAATAAAAACTAATTATTACAATTAATAATCTAAAAGTGAAAAATCCTCATCTGAATAATCTGAATCATAATGAGTTTTCTCCATTTTAATATGAGGTAAATAATCAAAGTCATTATTAACACCATCACTTTTAGAAGTAGAGGCGACTTGTTTGTCACAAAAATCCTGATAACCACTAGCTTCACAAAATTTCTTCATTTGGGACTCATCAATCTTGGTAATTTTAACCATTGGCGCTTGATTTTTATTTACATTTCCACCAACATTGACATTTTCATTTCTATCAGCATCAAAAGCATCAATAGACTCGGGAGTCCTAGCCCGGTAGTCGGGATCATCGTCATTGGAATCCGAGTCCTGGTGGTAATCCGGTTCGGAATCTTCTTTTTCATTCTCATCTTCATCTCCACTTTTGGGAACAGGTGGACAAAATGTGCGCTGGCTGCGCCGCGCATTGTCACTGTTGTTTGCTTTTTGTTTCACTAGCTCGTCCAAATTCTTGACGGTTTTAGCGATTTCTTTCAAAGTGTCATCCGTGAATAGCATAGGAACTTTATTCGCGTTAATTCCTAATTTATATGACAATTTGTCTTTTAATTTTGAGTAATTGCTGGCTTCTTTAACTACTTTGTCAAATATTGACAAAAGTTCAACTTTTTTTTTCTGTGATTCTATTGGTCGGGAATTTCCTTTCATGAAATCTTTCAAAACATAGTAATTTTCTAATCCACGCTAAAAAAAAAAAAATTTGTTAATTAAATTAGAAATAATAAATAATTTTAAAATTAAATTAGAGTTAATGTACCAGTAATTGGCCGATCGTACATGAAATAAATTATGACATTCAATTAAGCAGTAACTTGAGTATTTTTAATTTTATTTAACAATCAAATTTGTTTCGAAAATTATTTTTAAAAAATTTAATTTTTTTACTCTTTATTTTTTTGCCGTAATTTGTCACTAAAATTCTTAAATTTATCAAATATCTGTTAAATTAATTTTCATAAATAAATTTCATCATAATTTGAAATTTTAACTTTTAATAGATACTAGCAACCTTGCAGTCACTATGCGACTGCTATAACTTGTGAACTATAAATAAACAAAATTTTGCTTTATAAAATAATGAGTTTTGTAAAATTGCACAGTACTTTCTTAACTATTGACGTTTTTAAAGATTTAAGCTCATCCCGATGTTATACTCATCAAGAGCTTTCATTAGAGTACCCACATGCATTTTGATATATTTTTCATATATACATATATATAATATATATAAATATATGAAAAAATTGATGTAGGTACTCAAATGAAAGGTCTCGATGAGTGTAATGTCGGGGTGAGCTTATATCTTTGAAAATCTCAATAGTTCACAAGATATTTGTTAAAATGCCCTGTACTTTCTTATCTATTGACATTTTTAAAGATATAAGCTCATCCTGATGTAACGCTCATCAAGAGCTTTCATTTGAGTACCTACATGCATTTTGATATATTTTTCATATATACATATATATAATATATATAAATATATGAAAAATTGATATGGGTACTCAAATGAAAGGTCTTGATGAGTGTAACATCGGGATGAGCTTATATCTTTAAAAATGTCAATATTTCACAAGATACTAGATCATTTCTTAATTATGTATCTAGAAATAGAGTATTTTGGAATGCAGCCTAAATACTTATCATAATAAATTGATTATCGGTGAGAATGATACAAAACCTTGAAAAGGCACAAATTCAAGTCAAGACTTGTAAATTTACTCAATTAATTTTTTATGACACTAAATTTTAATTAATTAAATTAGAACTAATAAAATAATTTTCAAAAAATTGCACTTAGGTATAGTTTGTTAAATTTTCCACACGTCCAATTTTTTTCTATTAATTTTTTTAATCAGAAAAATTTTTAAAATTGTCAGATTGCTAATTTTAATTTTTTTTTTAATTAAAAATAAAAAATTTACCTCATTATCACACAGACAATATGCAAACGCATTCCCATCAACAAGTTTATTCAACACCATAACACAGTCCCATCGTTTCTGATTAATGAGAGATTTTTTGAACGCTATCAAATTCTCCCACTCGGACATGATGATCCGAATTTTGGGACCTCTTAGCGGCATGGAAAAATAAATACTATATAATAAAAACAACCCACCGATTTTTTCATTCAAGTCTTTGATGGACAGCAGCAGCTCTTTTGTAATATCCAGAGCTTCCTCGCAAAATTCCATCAACTCTGAACGCGTTGATCTTCCTCTAAAATTTTTAATAATTAAATATCAATTATAAAATAAAATATGATACTAAAATTAGCCGACGTTCAACAATTTTTTTTTTCATTAATTAAAATACAAATAAAAAAATTGCACAGATAGTTTTTAAAATTTTCAACTTGTGAAATTTTTTTTTTTAATAATTTGTCTTAATAAAGTAAATTTTAAAAATTTTCAGATGTCAGCTAATTTAATTTTCTTTATAAAATACTTACGTAAATACTCGGAAGAATTTCATGTCTTTCCAGACTCGTACGAAGTCCTCGTACATGTACGACTCCGATGATGTAAATCGTGATATAAATTCAATGACATCATCACGAAATCCTGCAGCGCAATAAAATGTTTTACCTGCATCCATTATTAGGTATTTTTTTTTTAATAATTAGATGGTAAATAAATTAATTTAAGGTCAGTAATAACGTAAGTCAGTTTTTTACGCTTACATCTTTGTTTATGTTTACGTTTGTGTTTTTTCTTAGGTTAGAAGTTTGAAATGGCGCTAATACTGAAGTAGAATTTTTTTTTATAATTTTTTGAATATTTAATGAGAATTATGATTATTATTAATATCAATGATAATTTTTTTTTTTTAATTAAAATTAAAAATTAAAATTTATTAGCTTAGTTTTTATGAAAAATGAAAATATTTTAAGTAAAAAAATTTTGTTAATATTAATGAAAAATAATTTAATGAAAAATAATTTTTTGAAAATTGCACTTAGAATTTTGTTCAATTTTTTACATGTCAAATTTTTTTTTTTATTTTTTTTTAAATTATTTTTCCAAATATTTAATAATTTTTGTAACAAATAAATTAGAAAAAAAAAAAAAAACTAGAAAAAATAATTTTGACATATAGAAATTAAAAAAAATTAAAACTGCAACTTTTAAAAAACAATTTTTTGGAACAAATTTGTATGAAAATTAAAGTAGCAGATATTTAATAATTTTTAGAACAATTTTTAAGAAATAAATTAGTGCAAAAAATATTAGAAAAAAAAAATTGACATATAAAAATTTTAAAAAATTAAAAATGCAATTTTTTAAAAACAATTTTTTACAACAAATATATTTATTAAATAAAATAAAAAAATTGTTAAATGACAGTTGACTTTTATGTCATCAAATTTGTTTGTTAAAAAAAATCAAAAAATAATAAAAAATTATCAAGTGACAACTTTAATAACAATTCCCATTAATTTCCTTCAAAACAAAAAATTTAAATTCCCCGCCAAATCTACAAAAAATTAATTTTGCAACCAACAGATGTCACTACGATAACTTTTCAAAATGGCCGACACTCATAAATAAATAGGTTAAAATATTGTCACTAATATAGTTTATTAAAATATATATATTAAAATAAAATATAGTCTATTAAAAAATAAATAAACCATAAGCAGAACAAAAACAACCCAAGTAAAAATAACAACAACAAACAATTCCCAGCAAACACTGGTGATAAACCACAAACACCGAGTAACTAAATCCTCTAAGCTGACGATACCCACCTCTAACTTGGAACCTCGCAGTACGTATATACCAGTAAATAATGATCTATCTTATTACTTAATAATAAACCGACCAGTGCACATTATATCCAATCAATTGTTTCAATAATAATAAATTGACAATTGATAAAAAAACTAAACAATAAAATAATTGACAAATCATCACCAAAATTCACCAACATCAACTATAAAATATTATGGCCGATCCTTCGAGCGTGAATGAAGCGATTGTCCAGATAAAGACCTTGCTCTGGGGTAACAGCGTCAAGGAGGAGGTGTTCAATCGCTGGGCCCAAGGTATAACCTAAAATTCTATTTTCTGTCTAATAAAATAAAATAAAATAAATTTTTTTTCATCCCAGGGTTCATATTTTCGGAAGACGAGCCGACGGCGCTGGTGCAATTAGAAGGCGGCCCGTGCGCAGTGCTCGCCCCGGTCCAGGCGTTCATCATCAAGGACCTGCTGCTCCAGGGTGCGCCGAACACATGGAGGGACATAACCAGCGATAAGCAGGACGCGCTCCTGGTAAAAGCAGCCTTGGAGATTATTTCACAAGCAGCAGACGACCCGCCGTACTACTCGCTGGTCCACATTGTGCATGGCGATGACGGGGACGAGGATGACAACGACGGTGACGGGGACGGAGATGGAGATGGAGATGGAGATGGTGACAGAGAGCGAGAGGAGATAGAACCTCACGAACGGGACTCGGAGTACTTTCACTCCAGGCTCAGGATAGTCGAGACGCGGAACCTGGATGATGTCGAAAAGTGGCTCACCTCCAGGATCTATATGTTCAAGGAGCAGTTCGGAGTTTTGTTGTTGCTCTACACTGTCGTCTGCACCAAGGGTCTCGAGGGGATGACCAACGAAATGTCAGATCCCACTGAACCCGCTATTGACTCTACTTATGGGTACGGCAGTCAGAGCTTGATCAACCTTATGCTCACTGGTCGAGCTGTTGGACATGTTTGGGATCATGATCAGAATGTTGGAGGGCTAGGTATGTTTTTTTTATTTTAATTTATTTTTTTTTATTTTAGAGATTTGATAGCAGTAGCTAAATTCATTTTGGAAAGAATGAAAATTAAGTTAGCCGACATTTAAAAATTTTTAGAATTTTTTTTTTTATTAAAAAAATTATTGCAAAATAAAAAAATTTTCATTTGTAAAAAAACTTAAAAAGTGTAATTTTTTAAAAATATTTTTTAGTTCTAATTTAATAATTAAAAAAAATTAAACAAGTCGGCTAACTTTAGTATTGTTTAGAAATGAAAATTAAGTTAGCCGACATTTAAAAATTTTTATAATTTTTTTTTATTAAAAAAATTATTGCAAAATAAAAAAAAATTTTCATTTGTAAAAAAACTTAAAAAGTGGATTTTTTAAAAAATACTTTTTAGTTCTAATTTGATAATTAAAAAAAATTAAAAATGTCGACTAACTTGAGTGTTATTTGGAAAGATGTTATTAATTATTGCTTGGAATTTCACAAATAAATTTTGTTGTTTTAATAATGAGTCAATGAATAATGGATAAGTCCATGCTAGCTTGATAATCTTGAGATTATTTTTGTTATTCTGATAATAAACAAGAATTTGAAGAATTTTTTTTTTTTACTACTGTGAAAAAATAATCCTAGCGAATTAAATTTCTTAGAAATGGGATTAGCATTCATTCTTGATAAGCTTTTTGCTTTTTCAAAATTAAATTTTGATATTACGGCGAAAATTTTGGTCTTAGAAAATTTTCAAACTAATGTAGCAAATTTAATTTTCCACAAAAAATGTCTCTTATGATTTTTTTATACTACCAATACTTTTAGTGTAATTTCAAAATTAAAATTCGTAATTATTTTTGCTAACTATAAAAATTTTAATTTTCAAATTACGGCTTTCTGAATTGTTATTCTGAAATAAAGGCAAAAATCCTGCATATGTTGATAACTAAATAATAATCCTAGGAATGTGATTGAAAAAAAAAAAAATCTGTTATTTAGGAATTATACGCACTTGAAATAAGAAAAAAAAAATTACTTAATTTTTGTAATTTGGATAAATTGAAGTATTTACATAGAAAATTATACGGACATTTGTAAAGCTTGTATTTTAAGGATCTTGAGGTAAAAAATTTTTAACCTTTTTTTGAAAACTTTATTTTTAAAGTTGATGAGCTAAATTTATCAATCATCATAAAAAGCCTGGTATTTCAAAAATAGTCAAAGACTAAACTTTTCATTTTTTTTTTAAGCCAAATTTTTTTGACAAATAAAAATTAATTAATGATTAAGAATTTTAATTAATATTAAATTTGATGTTCGAGATATTAAATTTAAAATTTATTTTCTTAAAAATCTTTTATTTTTCTTGCTAAAATTTTTACATTTTGTTCATTAATATTTATAAAAATCTCTGGGGTAATTTGACCAATTAATTAATTTTTCCAATAACACAAAATTAAAAATGTTTTTTTATAATTAAAAAAAAAAAAAGAATAAATTTTTGTAATCTGGTTTGTAAACAAATTCTTCTGAAAATAAAATAAATATAAAAATATTAATTATTTTCAGAATTACGTGGAATAGACAAACAAAATGCAGTAGGATTCTTAGCATTTCTGGAGCACTTGCGTTTCTGTGAAGTCGGGACATTCTTAAAGTCCCCATCGCACCCGGTGTGGGTCCTGGGCTCAGAAACACACTTAACAGTTTTATTTTCAACGGATCGGCGCTTAGTATCACCAGAAACACCCGCGGAGCACGCGAGACGTATATTCAAAAAATTTGACCCCGAGGGAAACAATTTCATACCCTCGAACTTGTTGGGAGACGTGCTTGCCGAGCTGGGATTATGCAGTGACAAAGAGTAGTAAGTTCATTGGCCATTAGTTAAGAAGATATTTTTCTTCTGGTCTAGAAGCTTGAATTTAAGTTAATTTTTTTAAGTGTCGTAAGATAAAAGAAATTAATATTTTTACTTATTTTTTTTTATAAGATATTAAAAAAATTCAAAAAGTTAGCAGCTACCAAAGTTCAACCTTTTTAGCAATCTAGAGAAAAAAAAAGATTATTAATTTGGATTAATGCCGCTTCCGTACTAACTAAAAAAAAAAATTGAAAAAATTTTTTTTTACAAAATGGCAATTTATAAATTCTAGCTCGAAAATTACACAAAAATAAATTCTTATTTAGTGATGATGCCTAATTAAAATTATGATTATTATTAATAATATTGCAAAATATATTTTTTGACATTGGAGTGGAAAGCTTGAATTTATAATTTATTTTTTTATTATTTTTTGTTTCAGCATTGATATAATAAGAAAAAAATTAGATAGCGAATCACTGGGTATAATTTTATTAGCGGCATTTATGGATGAATATTACCCCGAAGAGATACAAACTTGTCCAGACACTTTTCCATTGTTGCATTACAATGGTTTATTGCGTAGCAATCCGGACAACCGTATTATTTATCACACCGGAGATGCTGTGTTACTCGAGTGTACAGTTAAGTGTATTTTAGACAGTAATCCAATGTTGACGGTATTACAAACCAAATGGCCGAGCATTGAAGTGCAGTGGAATGGTAACATAACTCCTAGCTTAAATTAATAATTATATTAACTATAACTGATTATTTTAATGACCTTTATTGTTGTAACAAAAAAAATTTTTTTTCTAAGAAAAAAAATTCAAATGCAAATTATCACACATTCATTTGATTATTTGACATACTTTCAGTTTAGAAAATATTAATAATGTTTATTTAAAATAAACTAGTGTAAGTAGCGACTATCACAAGTTTTATTATGATAAAATTATAATAAGTTAAAGTGATTCATTTTATTGGAATGTAGAAATTTAAAGAGATGAAATAATAATTGTAAGTATGAATGCCTTTTTTTTTATGAAGATAAATAAATAATTTAATAATAATTTTTATTTTTAGTTTATTTTGTTGATTTTTATTCAAATTTATCACTAATGTCCTTTTTTATTTAATTCTGGTGTATGTTTATGATATTAATAAATTAATTTTTTTTTCAGATCTTAGTCTTGATCTATGTTAATTCGTTAAATTTAATTATTGTCATGGAATTTTTATAATATATAATATAATGTAAAGGAAAAAACAATTTTTTTCTTAAAAAAAAAAAACGATGGCAGATTTCTATAGATAATTTTTTTTAGTTTTTATAACCATCTTAAAATTTTTTGCATTTTTTAGATGTTCATACATTGAATTTTTTTATTATGTAATTTAAATGTAAGAGTTGAAAAATGAAGAAGTAGTATGATGGTAAAATACGCGCGAATTTCAAATATAATTTTTTTTTTTCTAAATAAAAAGTGATAAAAAATGTACACGGTAAAAATATTAAAAATTTTAAAGTCTCAGACATAAAATTTATATTAATTAAATAATATTACTTATCTGTATGTGTGTTAAAACAATCTTATCAAATTTACTTTTTTTATCTGAAAGAAAACCGTTAGAGATATTTCTATGATAATTTTTTTCAGAGAAAACTCATCAACTTAAAAAGAAAGGAACATCAGTTTAAACTTTTCTAACAAACGATTTGAAATAACTTTTAATAACAATAGAATTATATAAAATGTCTGTTAAATTATTTTTGTTTTCCACGGTGGTATTTTTTGTTTTATTAAATTGGGTGAGTAAAAAAAATTTATTTATTTAAATTAAGCAATAGATTTATTAGATATTGCAATGCTTCAAAAAATTTAAAGCATCTGTTTATAATTTTTTTTTCAATAAAGATACATAATGTTGCTTAAGAGGTTTCACGGTTTCAAAAAATCGATTTTTTTTTTAATTTTTTCATTAAATTCTCGAGTACTACTTAACCGATCTTGATGAAATTTTAGACAGGTCTTCAAGATATAATTTACAAGGTCTTGAACGAAAGATTTGTCCTTTTCTCAATTACAACTATTTAAAAAAAAAAAAAAAATGCCGCGAAATTTTAGCCAAATTTTTAATTTTTTTGTAAAAACCTCTGCCAAAAATCCAATTTTCATTTTTTTTCCTTTGTTCAAGACTTAGTTTGAAGTCTTAACTAAAGCACATATTTTTTTTTTTTTTTTCACTTCAAATAATCCTGCTAGGAGTTCTGCTGATCACGCGGACGCATCTTTTTTTCGAAGGCTTTTAATATTTTTTTTTCTTTTCAATTTCAGTAATCCTTTATTAAACATATATTTTAAAGACAGTAAAAAGTTTGAATAAAATATTTAATTTTTTCTATTAAAAAAAAAAAAATTGTTGAAAATAGGCCATTATTTCCCAGAGGAAATCCATATAACCCTTTAAATTTAATAACTTTATAACTTTGTATTAAATTAATAATTATATAAATAAGTAAAGAACTGATAAGTGATATATAAATAAATAAATAAATAAAAAATATTAAGATTTAATTGATTCATTTTTAGGCATGTGTCACTACTTCACCAGAAGTTCCATGTTCGCGATTAGAACAAAAAACCGCTAACGGCACCCGAATATTATTAGACGTCGATAATTTTTTTCCAATGATCAGAGCAATGAAAAGTTTGAAGGAAAACGGAAGGTACAAGCATCTTGAGGGCAAAGAAGGAGAAAAATTAACCGACTATTTCTACAAGAGGTGTGGAGAGACTGAAAAAGCGTTAACTAAAGCAGGTTTGGATGAATTGGTTAATTTTTTGCTTATGAATCAAGAGGCTAAAAGATCGTTACATCATTTTACTGTTCTCAACTGTCCATTGTTGAAACAAAGTCAAAAACATTACATACTGGAGACATCGGGAATTCATCTTTGTTATTATATGTTTCAAAAACACGATTGTTGTTCAAAATTTAGTCATGTGTAAATATAAATATTTGAATCTAAATAAATATAATCTTACATACAGTTTTATTCCTTACCGATTTATGTTATGTAAATATTACAGTTCCTTTTTACCTTTTGAGATACTGAAGGTAAGTAGTTATTTTAGTTATTTTTCATCCGCCAGATGACACTAGTCAACGCTTATGTGTAGGGGATATACACGCACACATTCATACATGGACACATACACACAAGTCAAACCTCACACACTGTACACCAGTGGAGGCAACTCAACTACATCAAAATTACCGACCCCGAGGCCTTCTCCGTACGGTTGGCAGTTGAATTATTATTATTATTACTAATCTAACCATTGAATATACACATACATGTGATGCTACTTTAAGAATAAAATAACTGATTATTTTTGTATTACTAATTAATAATTGTGATAAATAAAGAGATTGTTGCTGTATACACGCGTTAATAATCAATTATATAAATAAGTGGAGAAATTTTAAATAATTAATTATTATTTAATAAGCTTTAATTGGATTAATTAGATTATTTGGATGCCACAGCTGTGGTGGTATCTTGAGCGATTTATTTGTGTGTATCCGTGTGAGATCTACAGTACGTTGAGTCGTCCCAGTTGTTGGCGCTTGGCGGTGTTGAGGCGTTTTTGGTTGCGAGTCTGCCACCAGAGGCGTGACCGCGCTGACAGTACCGCCACATATGCAGCTGCAAGCTGCCATTTTGTCATTTTATTTATTGAACTGAGTAAATTGCACGCCTCACAGTGTAAAAGCGCTTGAGGTAGTGATCTACACCCGCTTTACCAAAATCAAGCAATTTTCTGAAGTAAAAATGTCTCTATTTTATTCATATTGCACTTATTCGCCCGGTGAACGTGGGCGGAGCAATAGCAAATAATACTACTTCATTAACAGTGTGTTGCGTGTTGATGCATACTGATAACGCCACCTAAAATAATGCTCAACATTCTTTCACGTTTAACGTATACACGTATACACATTTATTTTTGACTAATAGTACTAGAATTTAATTTGTGCGCGCCTGAATATAGAGTTTGCATATATTTTCGTGCTTATGATATATTCGACCAATCACGTTACGAATAGTTTGCAACACATATTTTTCATGTTAATTTTATTATACTAGAATTTAATTTTCGCGCGCAAGCGCGCGCGTCATATTTATTGTCATGATATATTTATGTGTCGTTTATGTATATTATATTCACTTTCAACCAATCAGAATGAGAATATTTATTTTCGACCAATCACATCACGAATAAATTGGTGTTTCACATACATTTCATCTCAATTTTATTATGGGACTAGAATTTGAATTTACGCGCGCAAGCGCGCGCCTTGACTATAGAGTTTGCATATATTTTCATGCTTATGATATATTCAACCAATCACGTTACGAATAGTTTGATGCCACATACATTTCATCTCTATTTTATATTAAGATTAGGATTATTTTATATTAGGATTATAAAAATATTATATTATTATAAGCTCACTAGTTACCTTCTGAGTAACTGATAGTAAGTAGTTATTTTTGTATCTGCTAGAAGAATCAGCCAACAATGACGTATCTATCAGCAACCATATTGCCGTTACTCATCGAACTAAGTAAATCTGGACTCATATAATTTGTAAGTCATCATTATCGTATAGAAAATGTTAATAAAATTACATTAATTGATAGTTTTAATTATAAGGGCTTATGGTAAGCCTATTAAATTATAATTATAATAATTAATCGTTAGTTTTATAATAATTAACAAGACAAACAACACAATTTCGTCGCTCGAATACTTAACCTAATATGTTTTCAAACAAGATAGTCCTTTTTTGATATTCATCCAAATTTGCCTCAGATTCAAAGTCATTGACCTCATACCTGGCCTATAACCTGTTGGCAAAGTTATCAACATAATCTAGCAGCAAAATCTTACAAAAATACTTTTGCAAAGGTCAAGAATTGTAAAAGCTATAAGAATAACGCATCTGCGAAATGCTAAATCATTTTTGAATCTATAAGTAGTCACCATTTATGCACGATTAGAATTCACCACATGCCGGCAACAAAAACAACCATATTTCAAAGTCAGTGACTTTTTTATGACTGCTATGTTATTTAGACTTAACCTTCGCAGAGGACGAAAGATACGCAATATATTGGGGTCGTTGATTCCTCTGTGTGGAATATAAACACTGGATGTACTCTGGTGATCCATTCTATCAAAATTCACCACGCTATACAGTCTGTGAAATTTTTCGGGGGAATAATGCTTAACATTACGTGCATTGTACCAACCGTATGGAACTATTATCCAGACTTCTTGGTCGAGCTCCTAGTCCACGCTCACCTGGTCGAGCATTGGAACCACCATCATAGCCTGACTGGTGTCACGATCACCCTGGCAGAAGTCACGGCGGTCTCGGAGTATTACGTCCTCGACATAATCTGGTTTCGAATTGTGGGAGACGTCACTGATGATCCGTTTCACGACGATTATTACGTCCTTTCCATATAGTGAATCTTGTGCTAAATATGTGTAGTGTTAGTATTAAGCAAATTCGTGTTAGTGTTAAACGATCTTATTGGCCTAGAGTTTTATGGTGTATATTAAATGTGCTATGAAATTTTCCGTTTTTTTTCTCTTATATCTTTTAGTGCGCACCTTTCAGAAGAAACAGAAAAAGTTACGGCCGAACTTGAGGTAGGTTGACTGAACCGTGACGTCTCATACTCTGACGTCACGCTCTGACGTCATCGCTCTCTAGCTAGACGTAAAATTTTGCTAAGTCCGTAATTTTCCTGATCGAGACCTTTACTGGTAGAATCGACCAGAGCTCTATATGAAACTCCATACATTTTAGACTACCGCTCGACCAGGGTCATACTCCATGACGAAAAATAAAAAAAACCAACTGATTTTTTTGCAATTTAGTTTGCAAATGTTTTTTAATCACAAACTTGACGTCACAATTGATTATTACAAATTATTACATTGAACCCATATAAGTATTTCTATTTTAAACCGGTGACGAACAATAAACTTAGCAACTACGCAGGCTTATTTAAATAAAAATGTTTGTTGATATTTGCCAAACCGTAAATACAATCACGTGGCTTTGTTTGCAAACAAAATAACACTAAGCTTGATGATTTAATGATTCATGATACATGTCTAAGAAATGGATCAGCTTGAAGACTATGGAGAGAGGAGCTCTGGTCTCTTCCAGGAATTCGTGGACGCTTGGGATGCCGATTATCCACTGAAACAAAAGGAAAAGTTTGGTAATTCAAAAGTGCACGCCTTTCATTCAAATTTTAAAAAGGAAATAAGTCGTAATTTTGACAAATTATGCTTTTATTATTGATTCAAATATTCCGCGCTGTTTTCATCTCAGATAAGAAGAATACGACGCAAGCACACCACTGAATATATGATCGAGCGCCCATGCGTTGTTTAAGGCTAATCTTTATTTACATGTGTAGGTATACCAAAGATTATTCGATTTTAGTTTATTATTAATTATAATTAAATGACATAAAATTACACAGTTATTTGCAATAGAAAACTGCACGCTGTAATTTTGAAACTAATAAAAAAAAATGTCTTAATATGTTAAGTTTTGCGGGCGTAATTGTGTTACATCCGCACATACAGACATCCGGACAAGCTCAGAATTTTTTTTTCAGTTTTTTCTTACACTAAATAACAAGTTTATTTATATTATTTTATAAGTGCAATCCCATAATAAAATTGAGATGAAATGTATGTGGCATCAAACTATTCGTAACGTGATTGGTCGAATATATAATAAGCATGAAAATATATGCAAACTCTATAGTCAAGGCGCGCGCTTGCGCGCGTACATTTAAATTCTAGTCTTAATATTAAAATAGAGATGAAATGTATGTGAAACCAATTTATTCGTGATGTGATTGGTCGAATATATCATAAGTATGAAAATATATGCAAATTCTGTAGTCAGGTGCGCGCTTGCGCGCGCAAATTTAAATTCTAGTATGAATATATAAAATAGAGACATTTTTACTTCAAATAATTGCTTGATTTTGGTAAGGCGAGAGAGCCCTGATTTAAAAAAAGTATTGAACCATGCAACTGTATATCTATATTATATGTATATCTAGATATACAGTGTGTGAAAAGTATTGAAAAAGTATTGAATTACATACTTTTTCAATACTTTTTTTCAATCAGGGAGTAGAACACTGCCTCAACCGTTTCGCGTTATGAGGCGTGCAATATGGATCGGGTGATTTGGTTGGTTATTCAGGTACTAATGATAATACTCACAGCAAGGATACTGCGGCCGGTTCTGATAGGTCGATCCACCACCCTCCATGGCAGCACGTTGAGCATCCAGTGGACGTCCTCGATGTGGAGGCACCAGATGACTATCAGCAGAGGATCCACGAAAGGAATGTCCAGCAATGTGTCTCCAGTACGCATGGCGCATGGGAGGAACGGCAGATCCACCAACTCTCTGGGCCCCATCAGGTCTGCGTTTTCATAAAGGCTGAGACCGCGGAGAAACAAATCTTGATCTGTTAATTGATTAGCATCTCGAGCGGAGTTCATGAAAGGTTCTCTGTAACTCAAATCATCAAGAATAACGGTGCTTATTAACCAATTGTGGAAGTTGTTGGGTTGGACTTCAGGACCCTGGACTACAGGAGAATGGACTATAGCGGCTTCCACCTGATCAGCAAAGCTGAAAAATCTGATGGGTGCTGCTGTAGACCATGACGCTTGTAAAGCTGTGGTGAAATTTGAATCGGGTTCGTTATCCTCCGACTCTAGTGAGCTTGAGTTGTCTTGATGCCCTGGCTCAGACCCTTCTAGCCTCGTTTCATCCAAGTGAAGCAACAATTCAACGACACTTCTGTTTAATCTTTCTTCCGGCAACTGAGAGCTTCTGAAGAAATCGTAGGATGAACTTGCAATGTCTATTACAGGTATAAAGTTATTACTCTGTCTATTCATTTTACCACGCAAATTTAATAAATCAAAACAATTATTTATGTTGTGACTGCTGTCTATAGTGTCAAGTTATAAACTGGATTTCTTTTGTATCGATCTGAATGTATTTATTGTGGCTTTAAACTTCAAACGCGCCTCATACATCGTTGATTATGCGAATAATGTAATATGGGTGAAAGTTTAATCAAGCTGAACAATGTGCAGTAAGCCCTAAAACTGATAAACTGAGAAAATTTTAGATTTAATACACCACAACTGCAGCGCCAATCAACAAGATAAACAACGCATGTGTTTATGTAACTACCGATTATTTTTATCTCAGAGGTTATGTCAGTTTGATTATTTATATTTTTGATTAATATTTTTAAACTGAATCATCATACATCTTTCTATTTTAGACTGATGACAAATTATGAACTAAGCTACACAACCTTATCCAAATAAAAATGCATATTAATCTATAACAAAAAGTTAGTACCATCTTGTGGCTTTGTTTACGAACAAAACAACACTAAGCATCAGAATTAAACGATTCACTGTAAATGTCCAAGAACCGGATTAGTTTTACGGTTACGGTGAAAGGAGCTCTGGTCATTTCCAGGAAGTCGTGGATGTTGGGAATGTCGATGATCCACTGGAACAAAAGATATAGATCAGCATCCGATTGAAGATGATTTGATGGGTGATCCAGGTGCTAATGATCCTACTTACGGCGAGGATACTGCGGCCGGTTCTGATGGGACGATCGACCACCCTCCATGGAAGCACGTTGAGCATCCAGTGGACGTCGTCGATGTGGATGCACCAGAGCACCACCAGTAGCGGGTCCAAAAAAGGAATATCCAGCAATGTCTCTCCAGTACGCATGGTGCGTGGAAGAAACGGCAGATTTACCAACTCTTGGGGTCTCAACTGGTTTGCGTTGTGATAAAGGTCAAGAGCGTGGAGGAACAAATCCTGTTTTGTTAATTGGTTTGCGTCTTGAGTGCAGTTGATGAAAGGTTGTCTGAAGCTCAAATCGTCGAAAATGACGGCGTTTATCAACCAATTGTAGAAGATGGTGTGTTGGACTACAGGAGCATCAGTTTCATCGGCTTGCGCTTGATCAACTGGGGTGGAAATTCTGACGAGTGGTGTTGTAGACCTTGACGCTTGTACAGCTGTGGTGGAAGTCAAATTGGGTACGTTATCCTCCGATTTAAGTAAGCTTGAATTATCTTGATCCCTTGGCTCGGACACTCCTGGACTATTTCCATCGAAGCGACGCAACAATTCTACGAGACTTCTGTTCAGCCTTCTTCTTGGGGGCTGCAAACTATCGAGGTTGTCATCAACCAAACTTGTAAATTCTATAACTGGTATGAAGTAATTACCCGGTCTATGCATTTTACCGCGGAAATTTAAATTTTCAAAGCACTTAATTACGTTGCGACTGTTGTGTATTGTATCAAGTTACGAACTGGATTTGTATCGTATTAATCTAGACGTATTTATTGCGATTAAAAACTCGAAAGACTATTCGAACCTCGTTAAATACACGAATGGAATAACATGAATAAATATGAAATTAAGCTGAACAAGGTGCGGCAAGCACTCATATCAAACCGACTGACTGAGAAAATACACTGTGCAACGTGTCTATCAATATTTTGGGACTGCCAAGTGAAACAAAAAAATTTTGGGTCTTAAATTATCATAAATAAGTTCTTTCGCTATCAAAAGTATTTTTAATTTTGAAATTATAACAATGGTTACACGAATCATATTCTAAAAGGAAACAGTATGAGTAGGTTGAAAAAAAACTGGTTGCGACGTAGTTTGTTTTTTTTAAATGACCAAAAAATAAGACGATTAATTCAAACCAAAAGTGTGAAACTAACTTTATTTTATTGTTGTTTAACATATGTGAATACAGAAGTGGTCCAAGAATTAATTTCATACGTCCGCTTGGAATTTATAAAGATGTAGATCTATATAAAAAATTATAAGAAATTCAATTGCGGACGTTGAACATCGAATTCCCGGGTCAAAAAATTTAGTCTGTTTTATGATTAGTAAAATTTTTTAGTATTTTTCATTCAATTTAATTTTATTATGTGTATCTATTTTATATGAGAATTTAATCTGTTTTTGTCCGTATTATTCACAATTCAGACCAATTTCAGATCATTTTTAATGTTATAATAAAATTGTTTTCTATTGTTTCAAGACCAAAATATAATAATAATAATAATAATAATAATAATAATAATAATAATAATAATAATAATAATATATTTATTTATTTATTATTATTTTATTCATGTCCTCGAAGATCCTCTAAAGGGCACGGCTTTTCATTCTCTGAAACTGAAATAGTGACCATTCACTATTTCGTAGTGCAATGTATACCAAAACGATACTCTTCGCACTACCAAATAGTGGATACCGCTCATTGAATGATGCGTGAAAGTATAAAATTTAATATTAATCTTGTCAACATTTTAATTTTGTCTCGATGTATTCACATTGTGTTTAATAACGATAATTAGAAAACTCTAGATTTAGATCCATAATTAAACGATGAGAACTATTTTATAAACGTATATTAATACAAATTTATTAGTTATCACTGCAACTAATATTCGCAGTTACAAAACTTTCATAATCCATGAAATGTTGAGCTATGACAAATAAATATGACAGATATAAGGTTATAATCAACGTTCAGTTTATAAAACAAGAGAGCGCATGAATATATTATAAATTAATTTATTTTTTTAAATAAATGCGACTTATAACTTTTACTGAGATACTTTTAAGTCCAAAAAATTATAAGTCACCATCTTAGTCGACTTTTGGCCTTCGAACATTTATAGTGAAAATTGTAGATCAAAAACAGTATAAGATTTCATATTGAATTTGAAAACAATATATAAAGTCCATCTCCAAATTAACTAGACTAAAAACCGATCAAACTTTTAAAACTTTTTAGTTTCATTAGATTAGAAACAGCATAAAATATTCATAGTTGCTCAATTATTTTACTAAAAGGTTATTTAGACTTAAAACAGATCAAAAATAATTTTAATAGTAGATGAAATACCGATAAAAATGTTTTTTAAAGTTCAAATACAGATCAATAAGTTCAAATGCAGATCATTTAGCTTAAAATCAGTTTAAATTTTTTGACTCGGGTTGGTGCTTTTTTACAGGAACTATTTTTGAATGTATTCGTTGAACAGCGGTAAGCTCACAGATTTAGCTTGCAGGTGATGTTTCGTTTGATGTCATTTTTCTACCTGTAGAGTTAACCTGCAAGAATATTCTCTTGTCATTGATGTATAACTCTATGTATAACTCAAAACTGTGTACTTAATGTATTATTAGTGTACTAGTGCAGAATAATCGTATCCAAAAAACAAAAAAGAACGTCGCTCAACGTTCCTAAGGACCTTTAGATTTTTAATTATAAGTCTTACGTGTGTCGTTATCAATAATAGTATGTATATAAAACAAATTGCAAAAAATAGGTTTAGTAACTGAGGTCAACCATAATCCAAACAACTGATAAGACAACGGGACGTAAACAAGTATGAATGCAAAGTAATTATATAAGAAAAAACGACCAGGATTTACCTCGTAAAGAGGATAAGTATAATTTAAATGAACTACAACACTTACTCGAGAGCTTGAGAACGTAGAACGCATCTGGGTTCTCGAGTTCGAGCCCAAAGAGTCCTTCGTTGTAAGGCTCTAAGATCACTTCCGCTGGCACTCCCAATCAAATTGTTTTTCACATCCTCCGAAGAAACAATATCGTAGATGTCAGCTCCAATCACCTGTCTGCAATCGAGATAACGATTTACATTCTGTCGAGTTAAACTGTTTGTTGAAAAACGCTACTTACTCATTAGGCACCAATTCACACACGAAGGGAAACCCATTTGGGTGATTCCTCATCAACCGAACAGAAATGTCATGCACCCTGATAATGGGGCTCTCCTGTTGGCTGGTACTTATGATCTTTCTTAGGAGCTTTACAACAAAATCTTCTAGGTCATAAATTGGCCAGGTTAAGGGCACTAATATATCTGGTGCTATAAGAACATACTCAATATTTGTAAATTGTTCTTCCATTTTATCGTAAAGGTAAACGACTAGTCTCAACAAACTTAACTTTAAAAATACGATTCGAGACCAGTCAGTCTCCATATTAATAGTTCCAGGTCATGCATATATGCAAAGGTTAGATAGACGTCTAAGTGAATAAATCAATTTTATGATCAGGTGCTCTTATAAATAATAGATTTGTTGGATGGACAGCATCCAGAGTGTTGATATGAATAAATGATGCATAAGAATAAGCTTTTCATTGCGTTTTTCGGAAATGAATCTGGTTAGCAGTTCAATAGTGGTCGGATCTACATAGTAGTAGACGTTACAATAGAATCTAAGTAATCATTCGGAAATCGCTAAGAAAAACGCTCTTAGTCGGCCATTTAAGTCACACCCCAATCTGCTTGTTTGCATTTTAGTAAAAAAAAGTGAAAAACCAAGACGTAATTTAGGTCATCACCCCAACGATTTATAGCTTGTTATCAAAACAAATTGACCTTCGCCACTGTCAATGACGTTAGGCCAACGAACGTATGATCACTCGATGCCAGCGTGTTTCATTAAAAGTGTAAACATGCGCAACGTTATATTATAGTATAGAAACAACCGCGATCGTTCTATCGAACTTTGTTGACTAAGGTCAGTCCAAGGTTGATGATTCATTCGGTGTGTGGATAGAATATTAGTAGGCAAAACTAGTATGCCCTAGATTGTTGCATTCTCTGGAATGTTTTCAAGTAGAGTAGAGTGGGGTTAATTGATTTTTTTTTAATATATATGACTTGTAATTGAAGACACATATATTTTGCATCTTTTAGAAGTTATCCATGTAAAAATCATTTGTAAGGCTTGTGCAACACTGCGCTCAAGGTCAGTTGTTGCTAGCGTCGCTATTCCACCTAAGGGTCTTGCTGCAGAAAACTACAACCGGTAAAAATTGTCAATTTTGTGCAAACCTTCCACAAGAATTTGACTCAGCCATATCACAGTAAACTATATATCTGTTGCTTCATCCCTTTTCAAGCCATGTGCAAATTTCTTACGTACAACAATAGGCAAATCATAGACATTTCTTGAGTCGGTTCCTTATAACACAATCTCGCGCAAAACACATACGTAGATGTAAATGCTAGTAACTATAAGTTCTGCACAAGGTTTTGCTCAAGCACATGTTTCTTGGGTTACAAATAAACTAAACTACTGAAAATCTTAATTATAGAACCTAGTCACTGTAAAAAATCTCACATCACAACCACAATTAAAACCTTTGAAACTTGCACTCTGGTTCGTAGTCCTCATCATAAGAATTGGTCTCCGACTGCAGGGGAACCCTGCATTGTACACCGTTCTGCTTCAAGACGTCCATCACCTTATTATCCCTGCTTAAGGACATATTTCTTAGGTATGGGAAGTTACGCGAAAAGCTGATCAACTAGTCCCGATTTACCTTTCTGTTTACGCAAGTCTTATAATAAGATAAAACGTCACTTTAGTCGTTGCCTCATTTAGAGTTTATTTCTTGCTCCCGTATTTTTAATGCTACGGCTGTGTTGGCGTGATGTCTACTGATTTATAGAATTATTTATAAGTCGCTTTGAAAGTTTATCTACTCAGCTGAATCTTTTTAACGACGTATCAAAGCAAGTGTTGGCATCTTAAGATGTGACGAAAGATATAACACCATAGGATATATTGCAGTAATGGATTTCAACAAACGAGCTAAGAAACGGCCCGGGGGATTAGTATATTCCGGTAAGCTGAATAAAAAACAAAAGTTTATGTTCAGTAATATTTGATTTTCACACAGTGCAGGACGTGCTTATCTAGGTTGTAAATTATGGGAGAGAATGGAGCTGCTAACGGCCAACACTTTGTTGAGTCGACTGACTACGAAGGCAACGTTTTTCAGTATATCTGTCGAGTAGGCGACGTCGGAGAGCTTTTACAGGCTCTGGAATCCATGCGGTGGACCGACGTCCTGCATCAGTATGACTTCTGTGGAAGACAGGTCACTCACGCCGTAGCTGAGGACGACCAAGCTAACGCTAAGTCGAAAATCGAGATACTCTGGAACATGGGTGCTGATATCAATGCTAAGGAGCTTATTATGGGCAACACCTTGCTGCATATTGCGGTGATCACTAGGAATTATCTGCTGGCCGAGTGGATTTGCCGAACACCTGGTGCAGACCTAGGAGCTGTAAACTCTTTGCAAGATACTGCCTATCAAGTTGCCTATAGAATTTCAGACCTTGGAATGATGGAAGTCCTAAGGACTAACGGCGCTGTGTGTGACGATCCTTCCGATGAGTTAGACACATCGAGTGAAAGTCTTGAATTGACTCCGAGGTAACTTATACACGATATTTCACGACATGTAAACAAGTAACATAGCAATGTCCAGTGATAGGGAAATAGTGATGCAATTCTAACAAGGAGTAATTGTAATAACAAATATCTAACAATGAGATTGAGAATTATTTTTTTCTTGGAAATTATTTAGAATAGTTATTTATGAGATTGTTGAAAATTTTAGCTATTAATCTTGTTTCAATATCGGAATATTTACAGTTCTTTGAAAGACATGTGAAAACTGTTTTGGGATACTTCCAACTTTTTTAATAACATGTTTGTTTTTTAATTATATGATGTTGGGTTCGAATTAACACCTTAATATAAATATTGAGAATAATGTAGAATAGGTTTTTATGTTAATTTTTCATAATTCGATATTTATTATGAAGTAGGTGAAAAACATCACTTGTAAAATGTGAAAATGCCACAATTGTAACACTTATGCAAACATATAGTAAGCAATATAATTAAATTAAAATATTTAACTATTTATAATAATATTGATTCAACTGTATTTCATTCAGAAAATAATTAATTATTTAATTAGCATAAAACCAAAGTTTCTTTATGCACAATTACATTACAATTGCGGCCGTATTATGTTACAATTGTACAGCTCAAGTGATAACTTGTGACCTTGGTAAGAATCTGTTATCACGCGTCAACACATATTTAATGTATGACCAAGTTAGAATGATTTATTTGTGTTGTAACAGTCAAACTACTTGTTAGCGAAATAAATAAATCAAATATAGTATTTACCGGACTCATAAATGGAGAAGGTGATAACTTGGTGCACTTCCTTTGCCATAGCGGTGACATCAACGAATTGATTTTGTTGCATGATTTCATCAATGACGAAAATAGGTACACTTTGGTGGAATACAATAGGAAACAACAACAGTGTGTACACATTGTCGCATCCCAGCAATAAGACGCCGTTGAAAAGATGAAACTCCTGACACTCTGGGGCGCAAACGTCAATGGAAAGGAGTTGAAAGGAGGGGATACACCTTTGCATCTCGCAGTGAGGGCTCAGAACTACACCTTGGTAGAATGGCTGTGTCAGCAGCCCAACGTCAACAAAGAAGCTATGAACAACGACTTAATGACGCCGTACCATATTGCCTTCTTTGCCAGGGATGATAAGATGATGGACGTCTTGAAGCAGAACGGTGTACAATGCAGGGTTCCCCTGCAGTCGGAGACCAATTCTTATGATGAGGACTACGAACCAGAGTGCAAGTTTCAAAGGTTTTAATTGTGGTTGTGATGTGAGATTTTTTACAGTGACTAGGTTCTATAATTAAGATTTTCAGTAGTTTAGTTTATTTGTAACCAAAGAAACATGTGCTTGAGCAAAACCTTGTGCAGAACTTATAGTTACTAGCATTTACATCTACGTATGTGTTTTGCGCGAGATTGTGTTATAAGGAACCGACTCAAGAAATGTCTATGATTTGCCTATTGTTGTACGTAAGAAATTTGCACATGGCTTGAAAAGGGACAAAGCAACAGATATATAGTTTACTGTGATACGGCAGAGTCAAATTCTTGTGGAAGGTTTGCACAAAATTGACATAATATAATTATTACCTGTTATAATTATTTGCAGAAAGACGTCTAGGTGGAACATCGACACTAACAACTATCGAACTTGAGAGCAGTGTTGCGCAAGCCTTATAAACGATTCGTATATGGAAAGTAACTACTCATCATCGACCCTGAAAAAGTAACTTAACTTTTCAAGTGATTGTTTCTCGTCAACATTTGTAATCTAATTATAGTTTTAGGTCAGCGTTCTAAATAATTAGAGTAATTTTATAATTTAATAGATAAGAAACTCTGTGACCTTAAAAAATGTATAAGTCCTACGTAGTTACTACATCAAGTTAACAGATAGTAAAGTAAGAAAGTTTTCGCGTGACTCACTCATATTCTTACATTATAAAGACTCGTGCGTATACGTATTGCGGTGGGACTAAATCATCGCATTAGTGCATAGCTTATACAAATATTGCTATAGTACCATAATATATTTACGTCAGGCTTATATTTTATTTTTAGTCTCAATAAATTTAGTAATCGTGTAGGTGACTTTAATTAAAACTGATTGAATGTGACACTGTCGTCAGAATGATTTTTGGCAAGGATGTGTAGCCATTAAAACGTAAACACTGTATGATACTATTTGTTATGTTGCGGAGATTCGTATTACATGTGTGCAGTAATACGAATGTGTTTATTTACTGGTCAAAGATTATAATAAAACAAAAAAGTCATTATTTTCTGTTCTTAGTGAATATCTTTGGGCTGAAAAACTTGGCCTGACTCTAAAAGACCTAACCGGTGAAGTTCCGCTAATAAAACAGGTTCTCGTGGCATTTAACCACAAACCGGATTATCATACAATGGGTTTATAGGATATCTAGGTTGTATCTATGAAGATTTAAAGGATTCGAACAAAATATGTACAGAATGAAACTGTTTAAGTAACCTAAAATTAGAATCAGCGCGTTTTACATTATTATCGATCTCATTAAGATTCTCTGAGGAACTACATCTACCTTGTAGCTAAGACTTTGTTTCTTTCACACGTTTTTACCATGCAATACTGTTAAGGGAAGAATAATACAATTGAAACTGTTATAATGTTTAAATGTAGCTTCCAGGTATATTCATTATCTTCACCCGTTAAGGATACTTACTCTTATGTACCGTATGTGCATTTGTGGTATATTTTTATTCAGTATTAGAAAAGCTATATGATTTTATAGTTATATATTGAGATTTTAGTTGAAAAAATAATTTTATTATTCTATAAATACATTTAGTGTTTTAGTGTGACTACGATAGAAGGTGAAGCTGAATCACCACACACAATTATATATATGTATATAGGGGAGGGGGGGGGCAAAATGGGGTAGGGGTGGCAGAATGGGGTACCCCCAAAATTTCTTAAAAAAATTTTTTTTTTCAAAAAGCTTTTTTAGCTTTCTAAAATATATTTTAACGTCATTTCCTACAATTTCAGAGGAAAAAAAAACTTTTTTTTTACATGCAGTAAAAAAAAATTTCGTCAAATTTAACACAAATATTTGTGTTACTGACTGTTTTTACACAAACTAATATTAATTCTACATTCTCGTATGTTAAATCAACACATGAGAATGTAAAATTATACACACTAGAGTGTAATTTGCTACACAAAAATTTTTACACTTTACAAATTGACGAAAAATTTTTTACGGTGCAGTAATTTTTATCGTCATTGTGAATCATAATAATTTTTTTT
>CAJNRD030001120.1:2764998-2986551 GCA_905319865.3 Cotesia congregata | reverse complement strand
TATATATATATATATATATATATATATATATATATAAACCCCCTATGTTGTAACTAATAAGAAATCAAAAAAATATAAAAAATTTTTTTTTATTTTATTTAGTCTTTTATTAGTTACTACATGGGGGAGTATATATATATATATATATATAGTATATGTAATAGTAACGGCAATTATCAGAACCAGTGACTTTATTATTACAACAGTAATAACAGCATGAAATTTCTCTCTCCGTGTAATAATTTATTTTAAAAATCTATAGCTTCTTCAATTATGAATAAAACTGCTGATCAGTGTTTAAGGTTATAAGACGTCATCAAAAGCATTGTCTTGCGGCGCCATCTATTGGTCACATCTTGATTCCCTTTGTTTGGAGAGTCGTCGCAATTATTCTAAGTCTCTAATTTTCCAGTTCGAGACGTTTCCTAGTGGACTTTACGAAAATCCGATACATTTAGTATTGACGTCGACTAGGAGAATTATCCATGTAGAAATTAACAAAATATCTATCAATAAAAAAGAGAGGGCGGGGCAAAGCGGGAGAGTGGAGCAAAATGGAGAGCCCTAAAAATGTCGTAAAAAAATTATTTTCTTTACTTCCAATTTTGGTTTTCCTGAAGAAATCCAGTAGCAAGTGATAAATGAAATAATGACCTACGTATTGTAAGAATTTCTAAATTTTCTGTGGATTTTTACATTAGCTTAAAAAAGGACACGGACAAGGAAAAAGCTGACAATGTTAATAAAGAAGAGCTATCCAAGAAATTTTCCTTAACGACCTTCCGGTCACTTAATAAAGTTACTGGCTACTGTGACGCCTCAGCGATGGTTACATATGGAGTTGATGATGTACCACGCGTCCAACATATGTTCGGTTGTTGGCCTTGACACTCCATGCTCTAACGCAAATCCACGATCAGTCAAAAGTAGGCTATTAAAGTTATCAGATGTTGTAATTATACTATTTGACTAGTTATTTTGGACGACTACATGGTAGCATTATCGCATGACGCTGATAATTTAGTTCATCCCGAATTGGACTAACGTCGGTATAAATATTTCGATGAAGAGCTTTCGTAGAACACTATCTGTCCATCCGAGCAAGAACGACGTTGTATATCTGGTCTTTTGAAGGTACGAATTTTTCACTTACATTCTCTGAGTTTTCTAATGGATAGTTTAGAGTTTCCATTATTAAATTACCATCAATAATTAGAATATTTAATTGACAAATGTATAATGTCTTTTCTAGCATAGAAATACTCGACCAGAAATGAGTGCTTCTAACCGAAAATTAAAACGCCTACAAAAGAAGAGATCCGCACCAATTCCAGATCTACAAGTTCCAAGAACGAGCAAAGAAAGCGGAAAGAAAGAAATTGATGACGTCTCGCTACTCTTGACGATTAAACCAATCGTCGCATCTCTTTTGGAATACATCAAAGAGGTTGAAGATCATACTGACTCTGAACAGAAGCAGCTAGGGGATGACAACCTCATGGCAGTTGAAAGACTAAAGTACACGCAGCTCCGCGATATTTACTTGAAAATCGTGCATGAGGACATGTCTAAGTACCTTCAGTTGTACCGAGAAAAAGTGGAGACTGATGAAGAAGTCCAAGTTACGAAAAAAATAGTGAGTAATGTTATAGCAATGCTAATACAAGCCATGATGTTTATGGGCCGGGATATTGAATAAGCATATGGAATATAAACTGCTATTTTAGTCTATTAAAGATATTTTAGATGATAATGAGTCTTAATCAAACCATTGTTAACGCAGTTTAACTACGTGGTTAGTTTTACGCATATGATATTATATTATATGCAACGAAGATATTAAGTGTGAGTAGTACGGCACCTATTTATAATACCTTCAACGTATGTGTTTATCAGAAGTAACCTTGGTAAGAATAGCACAAAGTGTTAAGGTCAAACTAATCCGATTGGAGTTTATTGCTCTTGGTAAAACTGCGCTGCATTTTTGTCATCGCAATAACAAGGTGTTTATTTTAAAAATTATTCCAATACTTTGGTTGTCGAGTAAAATTCATCGAGCTTTGTTTTTATCGCAATAATACCGTGACTGCCAACAGATCAGGTTGTCAATGCATCGTTGATAATTATGTTGGAAAAAGTTTGTGATAAAAATTTTTCTGTTGTGAAATTCGTCGGCTTGCCTCGAGTGTTCAGTCATTTCCCGTATATGTGCATTCATAAATCGTAGATTGTAACTCGTGACGGCGACAATGTTATGGTAGCGTGTCCGCTGCGAAGTAAAGTGTTATTAACTATTTGCCCTTCGATGGTTTTCGTAGTGTACTCGGCGACTTTGGAGTATGGAACAGGTTAGTGTTTTTATATGACCTTAGGAACTGTTCCTTCGATGACGTCACCTCTTTTTCATAGTCGGGTTAATTGCAGATGATCTTAACGAGGGGATGCAGTTTCTGCGAGGAAAAATGACTGAATACGTACAAAAACTGTTAGCAAGTGATTTTGAACAAACTACGTCGATATTACGTCAACTTCTGCAAAAGTAACTGTATTTAGCCTTTATTTTTACGATGTTATGGCATAGCAACGTATTTTTTTTTTTTTTAAATAAAATGTTTATAAACTCAGCTTATCTGGTCTTTTATATTTTCATAGACGAAATCACATATTTATGCATTGACGACGTTAGACATTATTTTCTGCACCTGGGATCAGTTTTTTCGGTAACAAGTCAAATTGACATTCTCTCCCAAAATTGTCTGAATAAATGTATTTCAATGGGTCACATTTGCGTTGGAAATGAAGTAGACTGTCTGGAAGCTGGCACCTATATAAGCCCGATGGCGATTTTCAAAGTATATTTTTCTGATCCGAAGACAGACACATACGTTTAGTAAAATGATGTCAACGCTGAAAAATAAGGTGAGTTTATGTTTTTGTGCTGTGATAAGTTTAACAAAAGTGAATTTGCTTCTCAAACGAACACATACACCTTTCAGAACACACACAAGCCGGTGGTAAAACAATACCTGGTCGTGAAGTTCATAGGCAGCCATAAACACCAAAATAGATTGAGATGCATTTCAAGTAATTGGCTTAACTCAACTTTGGATAAGATTGTGTTTGTGCGCTACCCACCTGAAGATAAGAAGGAGAACATGCTACGATACCTCAAGGAGAACTTTCCAGTGTTCTGTCATTGGCAAACTTACCTGGCTACCGTGTACTATCAAACAGGTCATTACTTAGTTGGTCATTAGTGAACTCTTTTCATTTGGTAAAGATGAACGTTCATTATGATTTTCTTTGTGTAGATAACCTTGGAGATGCACTAATCTACGCGTCGCATTACACATCGCTTAACGAAGCTCAATCCAAGCCGATACCAACAACTACCACCAGCATTGAAAATAGTGTTGTTAATGAGTCGTTTTTTAACGTATCTACTGCTATCAGGGAGCTTACATTGACGGAACAATTAAAGATCATTCGACCATTAGTTATCAGCATTCTCCGATCAATTAATCTGTGTGGTGAGGAATATGAGAGCCAATCACAAGCTCGCCGCAATAACCTCCACTACGAATATCTTAGAATGGAGACCTGTACTTATGCCAAGTTTTTGCTTGACAAAATGACCCGCTATACAAATTCGAGCAGGATAGATGCTATTAACGGAATGGACTTGTCATCGACGTCTACGTCAGCTACACCTGGCGTCAACTCTGCTAGCAAAGAAATTAGCAATGAAATTAAAACAGCGATCAAGAAACTATTGTTTATAATAGATACTGGTTCAGAGTAGATGTTGACATGTGATGGTGCATTTCTTTAAATATTTTTTTTTTTGTTTGGAGTTATTTATTTCCAATCTCATTGGAAATATTGCTTATAATCCGTTAGATAAGAACTAATTGTCGTTCATTAAAACTTGAGGTTAAATGTTATTGAAATCCGGTTGTACCTATATATTATGTTATTACATTTTATAAAGCAGCGTGTTATTAATAAAAATATATTGCATGCCACGCGGTACGCGTCTGACTCTGATGACATATGTTAAGCATTTCCTGAGGTTAGTTTTTGGATAGGTGACTGGTTAGTTAGAGCTGGTTATAGCGTGTAGATCTCAGTGCGCTAAGAAGGGGCCTAATGTCCCGATAATCGATAATGAAGAGTTTTTTTATAGGAGTCCTGCTCCGACTGCACTGGCATGAGTTTCCTCTGTAGTTTTTCTATGTCACTGTTCTAAGAGCTTAGAAAAAGGTAAGGAATAGGGCAAATCCGGTACAGAAAACACAAGTTGGTCTATAGCCGCAACTAAACACCTGAAGGTTTAAGTTGTGAAAAGGTTTGAATCGTTTATACACTGGCACCCCATGATCTATCTGTATTGCGCGCTAAATTTCCATTTGTTCATAGGCTGTTTTTCATACTTGAACGTCTGTGCTAATAACAGGTTGTTGACTTAAAAAAAGGTGAGAATTTATTTTTAGAGATGATATACTTGTTTGTTGACGAAGTTTGATTGGTTGCATGCTATGGATACTATATCTACAATTACTGCTTTCAGATAGACACGATACAGGCTTGCAATCACTACATAGTTAAGTTTTGGGGCTCGCAGCGGGTTAAAATTTACGCGAACCCCGGAAAAGATTGGGAGTCTTACTTTGCGCGGAAGTGCTGGTGAGTTAAATGTTAATTATTCAATTCGTATATTACATAAGTTATACCATTGCATCGTTATATAATTTAGTATAGCAAGAGATTTGGTATTTGTGTAATATAAGCGGAACTTTACTGTATGATTAACAATAATAAAATATCTCCTGCGGATTGTTGCAAACAAGAGATTCGTGAACTGATCGACCATTACACGATCTGGCTGCAGTTCATGAAAAATGTCTAGACAGTTCCTCAGCTGTTTAATTTCACGATCTGTCACCGACATATATATTCCGGTATGTGTAAATGAGCAAATCATTAATACGTTTTAGATTTATTGGCATACCTATTATTTTCATGAGGGATATATTGTAATTTTTGTTATAATTTATAATGCTCACATAACTATAATTAGTTCTTTGATTCAGTTGGGTATTACCCATAACTTGGGAATAATAAGGAAAATATAAATATAATATTCAGCTCTGTTGATAGGTAAAGTTCAGAAGTTATTAAATGGTATAGCGGTTAGGTATTGTGATTATGCTTATTGACAAAAACCCAGAGAAACAATGCGAGTGTTGAAAATATGTCGCATCGCCTAAATTTGCTCATTGGTGAACTAGCTTGCATCCAGGCGGACGTTTACGAATATTGTTTGTCATAAAGTCAGTTCGTTAATTTATGCACATATATTTTGTTTATCTAATACAAAGATTTACATTTGGACGTTACTCAAGTCACGTTTGTTGAGGTAGGTTATGATTTTTTTTTATTGCTATTGCTATAAATACAAAACAGAATTTAGGTTTGTTTGATCAGATTGAATTTTGACTAATTATTCTTGTATTTTCTAGATGGATGAAAGCCGGAAACATTATCACATGGTAAAATTTGTGCCAGCCAAGATTATGGGGGGCAGTGAAATTCATTGCATCCCGACATCCTGGATTACATGGAAAGATAAGGAAAGTACAACAGTCTTGGTGGCGTATCCTAATGAACCATGGGAAGTCACTAGAGAACGAATCAAAAACTACGAGAATCATGGGAAAGACTGGACTGTCTACTGGGCAAAGATCATTTACAGCACAGGTAAGTTCTTTTTCACAGATAACAGTTTTAATGGAAAAGTTTCGCGCTACTTACACTGAAAAAAAAAACTTTTTTTAAGAATTTATATTCTTGACACAAGAATGTAGATTTTTGGAAATTTTCAAAAATGTACTTCCTGTCTAAAGAATTGGTCGAATAGATTAAAATAATTTTTCTTTAATTCATGTAAAACTATTCGTTTGTTTGCTTATAATAATGGAAAAAGACATTGGTATTTTTTTAAGAAGAAAGTAATTTGTACAATCGTTTATTTTATCATATTTTTGAGTCAAGGAATTTTGTTTCGCACATAACTATCATTTTTTCTCAGTGAAAATGTTCAGTTATGATTACAAAAATAAAAACATAAGTCTATAGTTTAAAAAAGTACACGTTTTTTAATAATAGATTGAGAGACGCGTTGAAAAAAAATAAAAAAGAATAATAGTAGAATAATATTATTGAGAACATTAACGAACCTAATTGTGCGCGTCATTGTCTGACGCAACATTTATAATCGAGAATTCAATGGCTACTCGAAAACAATTGTGGAGCTACTATATATGCTTGAATAACAATTACATTTTTGTTCCAGATTTCTATAAAAGTATGATTCCTTGTGTCAATCAACGCGAACATGGTTTAGAAGAATTTAGCAGCTGCAAAATAATCGCCAGCAAAGTTGGAAGTCCTCACTGTTCCTATTCAGCAGAATTCCAAAAATATTTTAATAGACTTTTGACTGTGGCTGATACAGATTGTTCGAAGGAAAATGTAATGGAAGAAAATCCCAAGGTACAATCTGATTCATCAGGAAGTGCAATTGTCCTAGATAGTGACGATGACACTCCTTTCGATTTATCTATGCGCTCTTCAGAGAGTCGTTCCACCAGCGAACGCGGTGATTGCACAGAAGACGTTTGTTTCCCTGAGGTGATCATCAAAGAAGTCGGAAGATCTGATTCCTCTTCACCTCTCAGTGCGTCGAAATTCAGCGGCGTAAACGAGAACAACACTTTTTGGTCGAGCATCGGAAAATGGTTTCTTAATTGTTCAAATACTGCTGACCCAGAGTTATCGATGGCCAGTAGAATAGTTGAAGTGCCGAAATTACAACATGAAGTATCAAGTATTAGTATTGGTCAAGACAGCAAAGATGGTAGTGATGGTGAAGTTTCTCGAGACTGGTGTGTAAACTCCTCAAAGGTGGACGAACAGTTGGGAGCTTCAAGCTTATTGAAAGACGCACTAACCAACCCCGGAGGTAACGATAAAAGATGGACATTGAAGCATCCTGAATACTCACCAGGACTCGTCGAGCTCTGGCCTGGTACTGATGTATACATAGAGGTCTCAAAACTCAACTTCTGTATGAGAAGTTCGAAAAAGTGTACCGAGTTGACAAGACTCCTGACGAAACATGTTTTCACAGAGTTTGCCTTGAGTAAATGCAAGTACATTAATAACGTAAAGGGTCGTGAAAATCTCAGGTTAGACACAGGCGCGGTCACTGCCATCATCTATTTCGTCTCAGCATATGGGTACAATCATAGTTGGCGTCCATCGAATGAAAAGTCTATCAAAGCCGCCATGCGGTATGAGTTGATATCGGCTAAAAAAAAGAAGTAAACAGTATTATGTTCCCATTGTTAATAAATGGCATTGTGTACATTAGGATGAAATGCTTACAGTAGCTACATTTTTAAACACGAGATGGCGAGAACGTTACCGTCATACGTATACATGACCTATTTTGAGTAGTGTTGTCTTCGATTATGAAGTGGATTCGTGCAATTGCTATTTATCAATACGACGCATTTAATCGTAGAATCTAAGGATAATTTTTAGTTAATAAGCATAAGATAAATTTGAAATTGTTTGTTTCTACATTACGTTACCATTTCTTTGATGATTATTAATAAGCTTAATGTTATTCTTTTTACAATTTTTTATCCTTTAATAAAATACAACGTGCAAATAGCAAATCAGTTTTTACTTACAACACTATACCAAACTACGCCACCATACACAAACCACCTACACAACAATCTTTCACAAGGCTTTCACAAGAATTTGACTATCATATCACAGTAAATCATACGTCTACCACTCTGTTCTTTATCGGAAAATGTAGACCTGTGACACATTAGTCCCGTAACTATGTACATAATGAATCTCATAGATATATTAGCGCATCTTCGCACGATATTCCGTTTGATAGATATATAACACATACACTGTTTGTAATTCAGATGACCTTGACATATACAGTTTAATCAACTCACACAGTGTGGTGAGTAATCTTATGCCAAACAAACATTTTAATAGCGGTGTTTTTATTTACATTCCCTGATTTAAAAAAAGTATTGAACCATGCAACTGTATATCTATATTGTATGTATATATAGATATACAGTGTGTGAAAAGTATTGAAAAAGTATTGAATTACATAGTTTTTCAATACTTTTCAATACTTTTTTTTAATCAGGGTTGTTTTTACTACATAATCTAAAACTGTTTGGACTTTATGTAACAGTTAAGAGTCCAGAAAACTATTTCTATCTTTTTCTTGCACAGATGGATGTTTGCTTTATATAGTTTACCCGAACGGTGGATTTATCAGTGTGCCCTCGCAGTTTCATATTATGCTGGTCGTCTGCAGCAGCACGTGCTTTAGTTTAGTTTTTAAATGTCATGATCAATAACATGCGTGTGAAGTGTGAATTTATTTAAAGCTTGGAGGAAAATTAGGTATGCAATGAGTCATCTGTGCAAAATACAAAAATAATTTTGTTATTTACTCATTCGTTTCCTTATCGTGGGATTCAATGTGGGTAAACAAGTAATATGAAACATATTTCTGTGGTTTTCAATTTAACTTCATTATTGTGCCATACAATATATTTAAAATGTGCAGATAATAAATGTGGGTTGCTTGTTACTAGGTGGCGGCTTCCATTGTACCGTTTCATCCAGACATTAATAAGAAGACAAACTTCTGTGCGAGAAGTATGTTTAAATTGGCCTAACTAGAGTTTCAAAGCAGCTGTTGTTTTCCCGGAGAGCTTGCTGGAAGACGTACATGGCCCTCGTTGGAAATTCTTCACGTAAGTGACTAACAAAATTGTTTACACTTAATTTAAATGTCTTATAATTTTTTAAGTAGTTATCATCACGACTAGGTTAAAGAAACCGATTATGTTAATGATCCTATGTTTGTAGTAGTATGACATCATTACATGCCAGTGCCAACTCAATAATTACAGACGTAGGTCATAGTTGTGTTTACGTTCTATAACAGTGAGATTAAGACACTCTTTTGCTTACAGATTTCTTCGATGATGCAAACAACCCCATCAGGCTTCAGCAAAGTCCTGCGATTCGTCCATCCGTTATAAAAGAACCAACAAACCGAAGTAAGTATTCAAAGACACCTTCATGTACATAGGATTACGTATTACATTTCCTAAAACCTTTTATTAATCAAAAGTTATCAATTCCAGCACGACCCCCGGAAGATCAAAAGAATCGAGAGCTGAAGAGACTACTAAGTATACCGAGGTTGGATATCAGTAGCTTTAGTATGGACAACAGAGCTCATGAACAGTCAGTGCCAGTAGACCTTCGTAGAAGGGTTCCAATCGAATTGATTCAAACTGAAAATATGATGGAATACGCTTTTGGACCAGCTAGATAATATGCATCAAATAAACCATTTTCGGTGCATGGAGACTATTTGAGTGAATGTTCGCAAGTATCAAAGATTCTAGAAGATCTCTTCGAAGATATTGCCGGGGATCTGGACCTAAGGACTTCAACTGGCGATTATGTTTCAGAGGAAGAACACTTTGGAAGGATTGATACTCAAAACGTGGACGAATTTCGAGGATTGAATGCAGAGATAAGAGACAAAGTCTTGCCCATTGAAGATAATAAACATGATAACAGCGAAGCCCGGAAACAGAGAATTGCAAAGTTTACTCTACCTCCAGACTACGATCCAAATAACTCAAAGTGGACTTTGAGGTATCGCTATCCAGGATCAGATCTGACAGAACTTTTACCCTATAGTGGTCTCTACGTCAACGCAACAAATCTTAAGCATTGCAATGAACTTGCGATGGATTGCAAGTCATTAGCGCAGTTGTTGATGCTGGAAGTTTTCTCAGAAAGCGCTCTTAAAGTCTGCTCGCTTACTGGCGCAAAAGCCACTTGTTTTCGTGGTACCAAGACAGACGTCAGGCCTGGATTAGATAAAGATGAAAGAGCCATTTTAGTGAGATACGTAGAGATCTATGGAGAGAAGCAAAGATGGTGTACTGAAGACCACAGGGCTATTATCAATGTTATGCGGAACAAGTTGTATTCTTCGAGAAGGAAAGATAGACATCGTGTTTAAGCTACCTTCTGCAGTTGAATTAAGTTATCTTCAGCTTATTCAAGGAATACGGATCACAAGCATCTGCAGCAAGACCATAGCAGAATTTGGCGCTGGCAACTATCGAACTTTAGAGCAGTCTTGCGCAAGCCTTGTAAAAGATTGTTATTTACGTATTTAGTGTAGTTATCTGTAGAGTAACGAATCGTTAGTGTGTCATGCGCATGAAATGATTCCTGAAAATACAGCTGATAATTCCAAATAAGATTAGGATTAACGTAGCTCGTAAACATTGGCAAGCTTTCATGTGCTGCAGTTGATATTTTTTATATGTAGTAGGTTAAGTAGAGTTATAACCCGTAAATTTAATAGTCGGTGATCGACGTTTCGAGCATACGTCGTGCATCACAACTTATAATGACATTTAACGTCCTCCGCGGCAAATTAACTTAATTACTTTCATAGATATGATATTATTGTACCCTAACGCGCCATGCAGCTGATTTAAAATAATAACGGACGAAGATTCTACTGAAAAACTCAATTTATAGATCGGGTATATTGCATGCTTTAAGTATGTAGATATGTACTACTAGAGCCTAAAAATCGAGATTCCAACGATTTAATATGATTTTTTAAATTGTATGGTTAGATAAGTGTATCAAATTAAAAATAAATTATTTAAAAAATAACAAGGACTTGTCATTTACCTGTGATTTATCAGAGTGATTCATCATTACTTGATGGTATATATCTAATTTATTAAGCTCAATTAACTGATAAAATATATATATATATATTTATGTAGTATTAGTGTGATTACAAATGATCAGTTAAAACAATTGTAAGATACTTAACTATTAAGATATGCTGGAAAACTTTGTGAGAGCGAGAGAGACAATAAAAAAAGGAGTGGAGGAAAAAAGAAATATGTGGAGGTAAGGCGCGATGTTTGCGTCATCTAGCGTATTGAGGTTGAACCGCTGACTGTATATTTATATATGTATATATACCTCCCTTGAAGCTCTTCTAATAATAAGAAAATGGTTTTAAAAAATCTAGAAATCATTAAATTAACACCATGCTTTTGTAGAAATAAGTCATAAACACAAATTATTGTGTTGAATGTGATAATAAATTTTATTATTGCCTTCACTTGTACAAATATAATAATCAAATAATTGTTTTAAAAAAATTATTATTTTATTAGCTATGAAAAGGAGGAGTATATATAAATATAAATATAAATATAATATGCTGCTATCATGACATTATTCTCTCTTAAAGAACAATTTCATGATGAATATTTTCTTCTCGAATATGTAGATGGTTTAATAGTAGTTTATAGTAATTTAATGTAGAAGCCCTAGTAGAAATGAAATCGAGTTTTTGGCTAGTAACTGGCCAGTTCAACTAGACCTGCTAGTTACTTGCCAGTTACTGGTTAGAATCGAGTGAAAACTTGATTATTTCTACTAGGGAGTGAGTGAGCGGTAGAATTTCTAAGTAATTAGAAAAATAGACACATATTTTTATATTTATATTTATTTATACTCTTTGTTTTCACAACCAATAAAACAGTAATTGTTTTCAAAATTATCCTTCGATAGTCATATTTGTACCCGTGATTAGAAGATTACTTAGTGTGAGCGTTTTTTTATCTTAATAATTGTGACGTAGTCTTACGTTTCTGGATTTTCTGGATGAGGATGTGGTGCCTAATAGGATTTATACGAAGCACATACAAAAAGTTCTTATATGGGTTGCTGTTGACCAGCAAAAATTGCCATGTCGAAATTTCAAAATCGATGAAGACCACAGAGTTTGTTTTTGGTGACTAGCGCTTTTGACAATAAAATAAAGAAATCTGATGGAACCATCAACAAAATGAGTCAATTGCCATTTTTTGGCTTCTAAGTACGCTCGATCAAAAACTCGATCTTGGTTAACAAATAGGTTTAGAACTGTGCTTTTTTTATTTCTGTTAACAAACAACTTAAGAAGCTACCTAAAATGAATTATATTTAAGTTAGCGAACGCCCTTTTAGAAGGAGTCAAGCGTAGTAGTTTTTTTTTAATTCACAGTTTACTCCGTTACATTTCAGATAGGATTCCTATTTAGCAGAATTCCAGAAATGGCTTCATAGGCTTTTTTTTCATTCATCTAAGGTTAAACGGCCAATATCCTAATTTCACATGTTCCCATTGAAAATATATATATATATATATATGAGCTAGTAGATACGAGGGAACTTTCTCGCTATACTAACTGTTGACTTGTTTTAGTATGGTATGAAAAATGAAAGCCCTAGACTGATACTGAGTGCAGGGTGGATTCAAATACTAATATTAGTACCAACCAAAGAAATGCACATTTTTCTTGCAAAAAAACTAACGCGTTGAAATAGAGTGTACATATAGAACTTATGCTTTACGTCACTGCCTCATGAACATGATAAAATCCACATATTTATGAATACTCATCGTACACGGAAAGAACAATAACTCACTGTACATACTCATAAAGTATACTCCGTGGTATTCATAGTGAAAAAAATTTCAAACTATAGTCAATATCTTTTAAAGTATACTGCATGAGTTTTTAACTGTACTCCGTGAAGTTTCCTATTTAACCGAGTATACTTTAAAGGATATTGACTATAGCTTGAAATTTTTTTTACTATGCATACCACCCAGTGAGTTGTTGTTCTTTCCGTGTAGTGGATCTAAAACGCTTTGACTTGTTGACATTTCTGACCTTTGAAGTTGTATCGAATGATTATTCTATTTTCAGTAATGATGTGAATAAAATATGAGGCTTTCTGCCCACCCCCACAGATTATGGCATATATAAATGAAAGCGAGAGTTTTCTGGAATCATTCACTCTCGGGTTGTCGTAGCAAATGTAGGGACGCTCTCTTTCGAATATCGCTCCGCCTGCTCAATGTAGGGTGACAATTTGCAACTATAATTCATGAGATTGAGAAGAAAGCGAATTATTCTCTAAGCTGATTTTTAACATTTTCCGCAGATGGGGTCCTGGAAGATTTTTGTAATCCTCAATGCTCTTCTGATCCAAATCGCATTAGCTATTGTCGTGGCTGTAGAACCACGGTTCATAATGAAGATGCCAGTTCAACCGAAATCACAAAACGTGGCAACTTGCCTACCGTTGGAAACGCAAATGAGTATATTTGATCAACTGAAACTGATTTAAGGGATTTAACTACCAAAAGTATACACATGTGCTGTATGTTTTTTTATTTTCCAGTGCCTGAACTCGAAGCTTCCCTGCTGCAAGCTGACTTACCAAAACAGCTATCTAAGATTGGGAGAAGTACCAACCACGTGCTTCAAGTTCGGGAAAGGTATTTGCCAAGTGAACCAGAGTATCAAGAACTTCAACGAGTACAGCAAGCTGATCGAGCAAGTGAACTAGACCAACTTTCAAGAGCTGAAGAACAAGTATTGGCTTTCTATTCCAACTGTGTACACTTGTCCTCAGAAAATAACCGTAGAAATGAAAAGCGGGTGAAGGAAATGTGTTTTCTGCCCACTATTGGTGAAAATGTTACGTGGTCGTACTCTGATGGTTTTAAGTAAGATAAGAATAGGATATCTTTTAGTTTTAAATAAAGATAAATAAAACATATTATTGTGTTTGATTTATTCATCTCCATCTGATTATGTGTAGAATAAGGTATGCCAAAGTTCAATTTCCGTGAGAAACTTTTTAAAATTGAAATTTTGAGTTCTGCTTTTCACAGGAGCTTTGTTTGGGCACTTCCGCTCTTGTTAAAAATTTTATGAAAATCAAATAAATCATCTCAACCCAAAATATCTCCCAAAGTATAAACAAGTCGTTTTACTTTCCGTTGGTAGCGACGTTAAGAAACCCTTCAAAGTACTATATACTTTATAGAGAGTTAGTCAAGTGTAAATGAGACAATCAAAAACATTATCAACAAAGAAAGTGAATTATTTATATTTCATAAAAAGAATAATAAAAATATTTTCTTTTTGAATTTATGTTTATACACTTTTTTACGACTATATTTATTTTAATTTAATTCTAAGTGTATAAACATAAAATTATTATGTCAAAACAATTTTGAAAGCTTGTAATAAATATGTAAATTAATTGATAAATAAATAATAATCAGTAATAATAATTAATCGTTGCTTCAATCAAAATAATATTTACATAAACATAATCATCATCGCATAAAATTTCAACGCAATATAAATTATAAATCATGTAAATTTCTCTTATTTAACCCTTCAAATACTATTATAAATTTAAATTAACAAAAAAGCTTCATATATGGTAATTGTACTCTGTATACACGTAATTATTATCCATATGAAGGGATGATTGCGTACCTCCAATTTGTAATTTATATAATTGCTAATCAGAATCCTTTTCAATTGCTCCACTAATTGGAATTCCCTTACTCCATGTTAACGACGTCAGGTAGAATTTAATGCGAGTTGTTGAGTGATTTTGCATGCCAACAGTCTTATAATAATAAAAATATGCAGCTTATTGACTATAAATACTTAGAAACTAAAAACTGCAAAAACAGATCTGCTCATGGACAGCCGTAGCCACAAGACTTTAACGGAAGGAACTATATTTGAGATTCTCAAAGGATTCTATAAGGACACATGTTTGAGCAATATTCCTGTCGTAGAGCCTGGTGTAAGACACATTTTTTCTAGGGTCTCCATCTACGTATGTGCCGTGCACAAGATCGTGTCACAAGAAACTGTCTCAAGTGTTCAACTTTCTCATTGTAAAATACTTTGTTGATTTCCGATGCATTTCTTGCATCAGAAACTTAAAGATGATGCTTGCAATTTAAATCAGTCACAAGTATCTGCACCCGGGTCGATAAATTTAAACTGATTTTAAGCTAAATGATCTGCATTTGAACTTATTGATCTGTATTTGAACTTTTAAAAACATTTTCATCTGTATTTGATTTACTATTCACATTATTTTTTATCTGTTTTAAGTCTAAATAACTTTTTAGTAAAATAATTGAGCAGCTATGAATATTTTATGCTGTTTCTAATCTAATGAAACTAAAAAGTTTGATCGGTTTTTAGTCTAGTTAATTTGTAGATGGACTTAATGTATTGTTTTCAAATTCAATATGAAATCTTATACCGTTTTTGATCTACAATTTTCACTCTAAATGTTCGAAGGCCAAAAGTCGACTAAGACGGTGACATAATTTTTTGGACTTAAAAATATCTCATTAAAAATTATAAGTCGCATTTATTTGAAAAAATAAATTAATTTATAATATATTCATGCGCTCTCTTGTTTTATGAACTGAACGTCGATTATAACCTTACATATCTGTCATATTTATTTGTCATAGTTCAACATTTCATGGATTATAAAATTTTTGTAACTGCGAATATTAGTTGCAGTGATAACTAATAAATATGTATTAATATACGTTTATAAAAAAGTTCTCATCGTTTGATTATGGATCTAAATCTAGAGTTTTCTAATTATCGTTAATAAACACAATGTGAATACATCGAGACAAGATTAAAATGTTGACAAGATTAATGTTAAATTTTATACTTTCACGCATCATTTAATGAGCGGTATTCACTATTTGGTAGTGCGAAGAATACCGTTTGGTATACATTGCACTACGAAATAGTGAATGGTCACTATTTCAGTTTCAGAGAATGAAAAGCCGTGCCCTGTAGAGGATCTTCGAGGACATGAATAAAATAATAATAAATAAATATATTATTATTATTATTATTATTATAATTATTAATATTATTATTATTATTATTAAATTCATAAAAGGTCGGTTTTTGATCTACAAGCGATGAAAAACCGACTAAAAATTATAGAACGTTTTGGTCTGTTTTTGACCTTGATGCGATCAAAACCAGCTAAATGATTGTGACAAAAAAAGTCTGATTTTGGTCTTGAAACAATAGAAAACAATTTTATTATAACATTAAAAATGATCTGAAATTGGTCTGAATTGTGAATACTACGGGCAAAAACAAATTAAATTCTCATATAAAATAGATACACATAATAAAATTAAATTGAATGAAAAATATTAAAAAATTTTATTAATCATAAAACAGACTAAATTTTTGACCCGGGCAGCAAGACCTATAGGTATAATTTTACGCTAGCAACTATCGAACTTTAAAGCAGTCTTGCACAAGCTTTGTAAAAGATTGTTATGTGGGTAGAGTGGTTTCAAGATAATGTTCACTTGACGTAAGATTACAAGTACATATTAAATGTTGACAGCTTCTAAGATGTAAGCAATAACAAAAAGCAAAATCGTTCAACTGATCATGAATTCTGTCATTTTTCTCACTATCATAAATTCTGACAACCCACATTAACATTTTAATATTAAAATATTAATGGAACAATGAATACTCATTGTAGTGGAAAACAAATTGAGTTAATAACTTTTCTGCTTTTGTTGTTGTTTATCAATGATCTATATATATGTGTCCGAAAATCGACCAAAAAATTACTGCGCAGTATTCTTTCTTCTGTAGTTGCTACCATATAAATAGCGGTAAGGGTTTAGGGACGTTACTTCCCTTTGAGTTCTCGAAGTGAATGTTGCGAAGTTTGTTGCCAAATTCTTGCTTTTCTATCCGAAGTAAGTTGACGAATTTCATCAACCTTGTATTCAGGGATTAGAACAAAACAATTGTTCTGTGCTATATTTTGTTATTTTTCATAGATGAACTTCTGGAAGATGGTTGCAGTCATCAACGTTGTCGTGATTCCAATCACCGTAGCTATTACTGTGTCAGGGATGCCACACTTTACCGTCAAAGCTCCGTCAGCATTCACCAAGCTACAAAATTTGCCAGCTTGCCTACCTTTAGGAAACCCAGTGAGTATATTTACTGAATCTATAATTTATTTAAGATATCTAATTATCGAAAGTATGAACAATATGTTGTTTTATATTTTAGTGCATGAAGTCGAAGCTTCCCTGTTGCAAGCTGACTTATCAAAACAGCTATCTAAGATTGGGAGAAGTACCAACCACGTGCTTCAAGTTCGGGAAAGGTATTTGCCAAGTGAACCAGAGTATCAAGAACTTCAACGAGTACAGCAAGCTGATCGAGCAAGTGAACGACACCAACTTTCAAGAACTGAAGAACAAGTATTGGCTTTCTATTCCAACTGTGTACACTTGCCCTCAAAAAATAACCTTAGAAATGAAAAGCGGGTGAACGAAATGTGTTTTCTGCCCACTATTCATGAAAACGTTATGTGGTAGTACTCTAAATATTTTGAAAAAGATAATGATAGGGTTATTTTGTATTTTTAAATAAATTAAACGAAAAATTCTTGTGTTTGATTTCTTTGCATTCTACTTATATGACAATCTTTTACAAAGCTAGCGTGAAATTCTACCTATGATCTTATGCAAGGCACATACGTAGATGGAAACTTTAGAAACGCACAGACTTTTTCCCAAGTCGGTCCTTCGCCGCAAGAATATTCTAGGTTGAAGAAGGTTTGCTATAAAATTGTTGTATTACAAAAGCTTACCTATTATGTGGTTTCGAACGTGTCCATCCCATTTAAATTCGATGTTTATTCATTAGGTAGGGAAAATTTAGGTCTTAGGAAGGGCGGTGGTTGTATAGTTTTATCATTTTTGGGCTAGTTTTTCGATTTAGTTGCAAAAGTGTTGTGGTATAGAAATGTTTAAGTGTGAAGAAAGTTCTTATATTCTGAGAGTAATAGTCATTCTGATAATGGTAACCTGTACAGATGACGTCGACTTAAAGGGGTTAAGCTATCCATCCGACGTCGAAGTAGATGAGTGTCAAATGCAGCAGCATACTGTCGATGAATGCATCGACGGGGACAAGTACGTGAACTGTAACTGCTGCAATCTTCGAGCACTATTTACTCATTACTGAACGTAGGCGGTAGCTCCGAAAATATTAACAGGCTCAATTAAAATGGAATAAACTGTTGAGATTCTTTGATTTGTTTTGTTTTTATCTTACAAATAAAACTTCTTATAAAAATCTACAAATTGAATGCAGCGATTTCGATGTTATTTGATTCTAAATCATGAAACCGAATTAAAACTCCATATTTATACTAAATATATTATATAATACGTGAATAACATATTTCTAAATGGTCTTTCTTCGTGACTGACTTTTTTTCTCCTGATATGTGGATGCTGGAATGTTTTCTAGCGATCTAGAGTTACCCCGGTTGCGCAGGGCTAACTGGGCTGGCTCAACGAGGCTTCGCCGTGGTGGGCTAGAATAGAATAAATTAAATGGATTGGTAACAGGCGGCGATCGGCATTAGTTCTAAACGTAGGTAAAATGTTTGTTTTTGAATGGAATAGAATAACTCAAGAGCGGCTCGATTTGCGAACTACCTTTGAATAGACTATTGTCTTGTATCCCTACAAACTCTACTTTTATAACAGTTCTTTCAAATACAAAGATAAACAGTTTGATTTTTATCTACAAATTTAATCAATTATGGGTGAGTACTTACGGGCCTTTTCCACAGCAAGCGCAGAAGTTTTTTGTCCGAGCACGTCTCTCCATTTCGTTTAAATAATAAATGGATTATTACAGTAAATGAACAGGTCAATGGTATTTGTTTCGTTAGAGAGCTTAGTTAGTACTGATCTAACGTTCTGTGTTATTTCAGCGGGAAAATGGCTATCTATAAGGAATAGAAACTAAAGTACAGTCATTAATATCGATATCACACAGACCGGGTCACTTGCAACATAATTTTAAATTTTCTAAATGCATAGTTGCAGGAAATTTAATATCTACACAGTAATAAAAATCTCATCAGTTCCGAAGCTTGATAATAATGGATCTATCCAACAACTGGCACTTTAATTGATCTGGAATAAATCGCTCTAAATTTTGCCCAAGTGGGATTTGTTTCGTCAACTGTACTAGTATTAAGGCATTTACTGATAATGAACAATGGGCGGTTTGTCCCAGTCATATCGATATAATTAGGTTTTCCCGATACAATATTACCTGTTTGTTCGCCAATTTATATTAATACCTATAACTTTGTTAACTAATGGCATAAATATTCTGCGATTGTATAAGCTTTTCATAACCTAGCGATATATTTAATGACAGCTTTATTATTCGCAAAACTTCATCCCTGACGGGTATGAAATTCTATTCACCATAGGCATCTGAAAGGCCTACTGAAAGGAATACAAAGCAATTAAGCGCAATAATATAAACACAATGGCCACTAACAAATCAAAGATTAATGTTTGGGACTGCCCGGAGATCAATTGAAAGTTCAACGTTGTCAATTTACTCGCTGTTAACTACGTCAATTAACTACGTGCGTTATAATTGAACTGTGATCTAGTTATCAATATTTTTGTTTAAATAAAAGTGTGGTTACGTCTGAGGTGATTTACTAAAACAAGACATTATTTTAGATAGTTTATTTATAAACAGTGTATCTACTACAAAGTTTTCCACCAAATGCAGTCCTTCCTGTCCATCATGGTCATTCTTACCCCGTCAGAAATTCTGAGCATGGTATCGTAAGTACGCAGTGGTAGATTCTACGCAAATAGCGGTATCTATAATTATTCCATTATTTCAGGATAAAAAAAACATTGACGTACTGCGCAACGTGATACTTTTTAAAACGGTCATGTTTTGTATAAATCAATGGCTCTTGAGCTGATTCCTCCGATTGGTGCTATTGGTACTTGAGACGTTCAGCTGTCATAGATTTTAAATTTAAAACACTCGAGTAAAACCTTGAAATCCAATATTCTACCGTTAGAATGGGTGCTGCTTACAGTTTTTGGCTATTCTTGTAGGACATTTAAAGCCGGAGTGTTCTTTAGGATCCGGAAAGTCCTCTTATCCTGCTCCGTCTTTAGCAGCGGCTAATTGTCATGGTAACACAACTAAGCGGGTGTATACTATGTACGTTGTTTTTTGTACCTTCAACCTCATTTCTAATTGAATCTTATATTCTCATTTAACTTCAATCAGAACATTGCTCAGATAAAACTTCCAAAGATTATAATATCTAGACGATCCATTATAATAATAATAATAATAATAATAATAATAATAATAATAATAATAATAATAATAATAATAATAATAATAATAATAATAATAATAATAATTAATATTACTACAATTAATTTTGTCAATTTTAAATGCATATAATACTCTACATGTACTTCGAGAGCTTAGATATAACGACAGCAGGGATTTTTGCTGGAACAAAGAAATAATTCTTACACCTTTGTCTTAATTTGGTAACTAGTAAAAGCTAGACAGAGTTTGACTCACGATTCCGAGGTTGTTATACACGGCATGAAGATTCCTGTGTAAGTACTCCGATTTGGTCTCTTGAGGTTATCTTTTTCGTTTTTCATCCATATTTGGTTTTTATAAATACGTAGTACTGCAACGTTTTCATCAACGCGGATCTTAGTCCCTTCTATTTTGTTGGTTTGTCGATAGTGGGACACAACCTCGCTATGGAGAACCAAACCCATAAAATCTGAAGGGTATTCGTCCCATGAACGGGGAACCCAGCAAAGATGTTTGTCTGACATAGCTTACCAATATCTAACGGTACTTTTGAAGAGATATTTTGGTAAAGCAACTCTCTTATACAACACCAAATAATTTTTGAACGCGTTCCAATCAGCATCTCTATATAAAGATCCCCAGGATACTTGAGGTAATCATTTTCAATTGCCTACCGTAGACTACCCTGATTGAGTGGAGTAAAAACGTTCGCTTGTTGTAACTAGGTGCCATTCTTCATCGGTATCGAGGCGAGAATGTTAGTACTGGAGCTACACTGAAAAAAAAGTATGAGTCTCACACTTATAAGTTTCAGTGATATTGAAATACTTGGTATTGCGAATATACTTAAACAATATTTAAGTCTCAACGCAATATGTTTTAAGCGCTACACTGAAACTCGTTTAAGTCATACACTTAAACCGAGAGCGCCTGCGCAATACTCATAACCACAATACAATCAAATAAATATTGCTGTAGGTTAAAGACATTATGATCAACTCATTAATTTAAAAATTAAATTTGTTTAAAAATTAATAAATAGTTAATAATAATTATAATTTAAATCCCAGAATATTAACTTAGTATATATGATAAGGTATATTGATATTCATATAATTAGATTTTAAAATCTTTAATGTCCAAATAATAATTTTAGTAATGGTTAGATCGTACAATTATAAATGATTGATCGGAATAATTAATTAAATTGAATAGAAATCAACAGTACTGAAACAAATAATTAATGTTAGGTATTCCTACGGGTTGAAGGACAAAAGTATCACTAAATTCCACCTTCCATTTGGACCAGAACTTGATTTGAGGGCCAGCTTTTGGAATAATTCTTTTTATTACCTCTTTTGTTAAATTGGCAAAAGCTACCTTATCAATTTCTTCATCTAAATATGAATTTTAACGAATACTTATTATCAACAGAATTCCTCCCAAAGAAAATATAGAAATGATTCTAAAATTAACAAACGTCTGACAACGTTTTGATCCAATTAAAAAAATTACTTATATTAAACCAAAATTTTTTTTAAACCTTTTTCGAAATTTTTTACCTTTTCCAAATATTTATTTGATTTTATAGTAATTTTGTACTTATGAAAAACTCATAAGAGCTGTGTCAGATGTTTGCTTATTAAAATTTTAAAAAATTAACAATATCTAAGTTGTTCCTGGCGACTCACATATGTTAATATTTTTTTTATTTTTTGGTAATTTATTTAATTTTATTTATTAAAAAATAATAGTTAAAACACTAATGTTACAATTATTGTAATTTAGGTTAATCTCGATTGACAATGTTTTTATTTTTACACGGGAACTTTTTTTACTATACTCTCTAGACTTGCAATAGTATCGTACGGAAAATATAAGTCACTCATTTAAACCGAATATTGCGATTATACTTAAACTCTTTTACATCATATTCTCAATACCAATTCATTAAAAAAGAGTATACCAATAGGATTTAAACTTTTTTTTCAGTGTAAGACGTTCGTCGTAATCATTATTTCAGTCAACGTACTGTTACAAGTGATTCGCCGAGCTTTGGAGTGTTAATTAGGTAAGTTAAAGCGACATTCGCTAAAATAACCCCATTTTCTTGCAAGTGTGTGGCCCGACTGACTTGTTTCAAAAGTATCAATATTAATGAAGGAATTTAGTTGCAGATACGAGGCTTGAGAAAACAATCGCGATGGCTGACCGCAAGCAAACGACGTACAAAAAGACGTCTGAGAAAGACATGTTTAGCTTGGTCAGAGCTTTTCAAAAGTTAAGCCCTATGAAACATCAATACTCCGAGCTGTCTAAATCAGATTCGACGTCGTCAATGTCATCTGGAAGTAGCTTCGTTTCCAACTCTTCCGTATCGATAACCCCGATGCAAAAATCATCATCGAGTTCTTCGAAATATCAAAGCGCAAGTTCACAACCCGGAACGTCTGGGATGAAGGATAAGTAGATGAAAAAAGAGAAGGAGCTTCTACAAAAGTTGGAGAAAAACGTCCAGGATACTTCTAAAACCTTGAATGAGTACGTTGCTATACACGACCGTAAGAAGTAAGCGATGCGCGTCCGTGATTTATGTAACTTTTGACTCAGTAGATGCTAACCTGTAGACGTTTAATATATTAACTAATCACCAAATTCTGTTGTGTTTTTGTAATAAATAAACCCGCTCAAGCTCAGATAAAACTATTTTTCATAAACTTTAAAGTATTATGAGCCTTAGGTCGCTAAATGTAAAGCAATTATAAAGCCATTAAGCTTAACTGTAACATCACATAAAGTAACCACGTCGTATATAACAAATTTTACAATGTCAACACCCAGGCTGAGGTTTATTTGATAGGTCTGGTTCAATTCTATTAATATGTCCACTTATCTCAGTAATTTGTCAAGAAATGACTAACAGTTTTTTAACAAGGCATCTCGACCACAGCAATTGATCGTATATTTCGATAATTGGTAGCGTAGATTGTAAACGTGACGTTAAATAGAAAATAAAACTATTTATAGGTCGATTTATCATGTGGAACAATAAAAACAACTTCTAATTTGTCACTTACAGTTGTTCCAATTGGCGTCGATTGATAATTTATCACCGAAAAACAAGCTATTGATAATATATGTGTGAACATTTTTAGATGTATGCATGGTTATACTATAAATCTGCATAGATGTGTATGACGTATACACGGAAAAAACCTTCTGGGAAAATTTACGATACAACTATTGTGTAGCTGGACTATACTTTTATTACTATTAATTTTCAAATATTGTAGAAGAAAATTTACTATTTATTTATGAAATTATACAACTTACTATTTTCTCTGGCTGCCAACAAAAAGTTCTGGGTTCGATTCCCGGACAGGACGAAAATTCCCATTTCTTTTTTCAGTTACTGTATCGGTACCAATTAGTCCAACCTCCTGTCTCTCTCCCTCCCCAAAATTTCTTTTAAAAAAAACCGACTGTCAATTTTTACAATAGTTGAATTGTAAAGTTTACAAACGCATATTGTGTAATTTGCTCTATATTATTCAACTGTTTCAGTTTCTTGCTAGCCTAGTTTGTTGGATAAAATTTACAATTGTACATCGTAAAAATTATTAAATGAGAAATATGGTTCACCGTTACTATTTTATTTTATAAAAATTACGATAGTGGAATAGTAAAAATTCCTTTAATTTGTTGTTCCGTGTAGGAAACAATGTTGTTACAATTAAGCTTTGTTTTGGCGTACACGGAAAGAAAAATATGGGAACTATTCCCATAATTTTATGGGAACAGTTCCCAGGCATTATGGGAACCATTCCTATAATATTATAGGAATAATTCCTATAGCATTATAGGTACCATTCCCATAATATTATGGGATTAGTTCCCATAATAATGTAGGAATAGTTTCTATAATAGTATAGGAATTATTCCTATAGCATTATGGGAACCATTCCCATAATGGTATAGGAATAGTTCCCATAATTTTCTTTCCCTGTAGGCATTATTTTAATTAAAAATCTTAAAAACTTTTGTAAACAATGGAATTATTGTAAGACGTGATTATTAATTTAACGAGCAAAAAAGTTAAGAACTATTGTTATATTTTTATGCGTTAATTTAGTTTTAAGTGTTTGTTTAAATGAATTTATTTATAGATCAATATCTGACCACCGAGAGTGTATTATTTGTCTCCTTTTACTTATTGCACCTTATAATTTATTTTACTTCACTCTTCCTTTCTCTTTACCCTAACTTGAACTTTTCTTGCGCCTCAAAGATATTGGCGGATTGGCCCTGTACGAAAGTAAGGTTTATTATTTTCTGGATGAGAGAGTAAGCTGATATCACACGTATGTGAATTGCTGATCTGTACTGAGAGCTTAAACGATATGTTATCTTCAACTATAGAGTTTCAGACTATTTAGGAAACAAAAAGAAAGTCAACATTAGTAGACAACATTTTTTTTATTCTATACTTACATACTACAATGTTAATTGATGAATTAAATCATGAATAGTTAACCTAACAAATGAAAGTTCAAAAAATAATAGTAAAAATTACTTTGAAAGTACATACACAACAAAATCTTGAGTTTTTTTCTTCAACTTTTTTTCAGAATGAACCAAAAGACGTTTTTTCGCTTTGGCAACATCTAAATCTTCAGAAGTGACTTTTGATTTCAATTTAAGTTTGTTGTACGTGGAGCTAAGTAGTTTATACAGTTCGATGAACTTCATTCTGTGCGAGGTGACCGTGGTTAGCCATTCAATCTCTATCATTTGTCGAATGAAATCATCTTTGGCACTTTTCCGCAGCAATGGATTGATTTCTTTGTCGGTGAGGAACGGACTTGCTAAACGCACAATACGGTCAAATGATTGCTGGAAGGCGTTGAATGTAGTTGTCAAATTTTGGATACGTTCGCCCATTGGATCATTTACGTCGAATATCAAGTCATTCGTGCTAACATTTTGTACCATAGAAAGTCCAGGAACAGAAATAGGCAATGGTTCATTGATGGCAGGTACCATTAAGTAAACGTGTTCAGCTTGTCCAATAGTCATGTACCTGTTGTTATTTTGTGAGGTTGTAGATCCATAGATGATTTGAGATCCTGGAGCAAGTGGTTCATCATTTGAGTCCTGACCTTGTTCGGCAGGCAGGTATTTATTTCCCAATTGCTGATTTATTGGTCCATATACGATCGTAGGTAATGTTAATGTTCTTTTAGCGGCTGCTGACAGTCTTCCATTTGCAGATGATTGTGTTTCGTTAAGGGGTGGCGACAGTGTTCCATTAGATGATAGTGTTCCATTAGATGATAGTGTTCCATTAGATGATAGTGTTCCATTAGATGATAGTGTTCCATTAGATGATAGTGTTCCATTAGATGATAGTGTTCCATTAGATGATAGTGTTCCATTAGATGATAGTGTTCCATTAGATGATAGTGTTCCATTAGATGATAGTGTTCCATTAGATGATAGTGTTCCATTAGATGATAGTGTTCCATTAGATGATAGTGTTTCATTAGCACTTGTTAATGGTGTTTTGTTCTCGGCCGCTGATAGTGTTTTATTACTGGATGCCAATAGTGGTTCTTCAGCAGGTAACGATAGTGTTTCATTAGAGAGTGTTGGTAGAATCGTGTTAGCATTCGGCGACAGTGTTTCGTTAATGGATGGCAATATTGGTTCTTCAGCAGGTGACAATACTGTTTTATTAGAGAGTGATGGTAGAGTTTCGTTGACACTCGGCGATAGTGCTTCGTTATCAGCGGGTGATGGTGCTTCACTTATGGACGATGATAGATGTGCCTCGGCGAGCGATGTTAGTGTTTCATTAGCAAGTAATGATAGTGATCCATTTCTGGGTGCCGATAACGTTTCTTCAGCGGCAAACGATGAAGTGCTATTCTTCAGCAGTTGAGTTTGTCCTTCCTCAACCGGTAATGTTCCAATTTCTTGAAACAATGTCCCCATGATTAGGATAAGCCCGCATAACGAAGTCCCCTTGAACGACATTATTCCTCCACTCTTCGATTTGGTATGAAGCTCGTAATTGTTTTTCCGCGTTATATACCGTAAATTATTATTCCTTAGTGCTTACGATCCAGGAAAATTTAATTAAAAAATATCTAAACTTTACCTAAAACCCAATTAATATTTCTAATAACATCAACTGATAACAAAAATAAACCTAATTAGGCTTCCAGAGCCTTATCAAGTCGTACTATAGGTTAAAGGTTAACCTCTTCGTCACTCATAAATATATTTTCTGGAATTCAAATAAACCCAAGTGTCTTATCGTGAGGTTATAGGTCCCCGTTCGTTGATAAGCACTCCACGAAATATTTTTTGTTGTTTAATGAGTCATAATACTGATGAGACACATTACGGATTTCACAACATTAGATTTTCGTATTTGAGGGTTGAAGATTCCAATGAATCATGTTAATTATTTACCACAGGAAAAATATTGATACGGCATTTCAATTTCCATCGATTTTCACATTCTAAATTTAAGGGTTCGTTAGAATAAAACCAGTAATTATACAGTGCATGCTTTTACTAAAATAACTAAGTTCAATATTCGATAGTTTCCATACAAGTGGTGTGACAATTTATGTAAATAGATAACAACAGATCTTCAAGGCTTAGCCACACTGGAATAATGTGACAAGACTTTCCAATCAATCCAAGAGCCACGTACTGATGTCATTGCAGAAACGGTGTACCTCAGAAGCCCTTGCAGACTCAATCCTCCGAGTTTCTTTTCCAAATGTGTAGCGACGTCAATATTATACGTGTAAAAATTCATTCGATTTTGAAGATCCTGCAACACTAATTTCGCTGACGTTACTTCTAGCAGGATTACCTTCATGTCAAATTGGTTTTCTTCAGTATTCAATCCACTAGCATTATCCATAGGCGTTGATTCATGATTGGTGATCAGCGGGCTAATTGTCTTCTCCAGTTCATCACAAGATTCTCTGAGCTGGTTCAGTGCAACCTCAATAATGCTTGTCACAAACCATTCTCTCGTCTTGGGCTTCTTCAGAAAATCTTTCACAGGTACGCTATTCCAGAATATGTACATATCATCAGATTCGTAGCCAGGGGGCTGTTCGAAGATAAAGCTTGTCTTTGAGAGTACCTTTATGTACTTTTCTCTTGGGCAAATCAGATAATCATAGAGTCTGTAGACCAAGTTCTCGTAACTGCGTGGTAGACGTCCCATATCATCTTGTGGTCCCATGTATTCATGTTTGAAGTCAAGTATAGCTGGATATAAAGGCTCATATTCTTTATGACGCATCTGCACTACCCATGCTTGGCCCCCTACAAAAGAGAGGCAAGATTCACTCATTTATAACTTTAATGCATCAATAACCAATTTTAATTTAATAATTTTTGAAATAGACATAAATATTATAATATTAATAATTAATACTTACATGAAATACTGAGGACAGCCACGAAGAGTACGGTGATAGTTCTAGCGAACATTATGATATAACTTCTAAGACACTTGTGTCTATTGTTGGTTCAGCTAGATCTTTTATACTGTTTAGTTATCAGAACTAGATAAAAGGGTTCAAGGGTCACGTAATTTCTAACTGACTTAGCTTCAGAATAACTTGGTTTCATCAGTTATTGAATTGGTTATGATTATATTAAATTGCCATCGGTTCGAATGACATCTTAAGTTCTAATAGCTCATTTATGGTTATAGTAAGTTTCGTATGCTGCTGTTTATCATCTGATATTATTAGTTCACTCACCAATAGAACACCATCATTTTAAACTGCATGATATGCATCTATCGTTAGCTAAGAAGTTATAACCCCAAAGCAACTTGAAAATTCCAGCTACGACAAACAATTGACCTTAAAGTACGTCAAACAGGTCAATATTTTACGAAACTATTTTTGTTTGTTTTATCAGTTATTTTTCCAGAGAATTTCATGTAGTATCTTATAGATGTCATAGGTTAATAAAGCAAAATGTTGTTATTAACATACAATAACTTTAATTAGATAAAAAAGATAAGACTTGTTGGTTACTTTTCGAATAGTCACGTGATAAGTGTTTATCAGTTTATTTCCTCTATATCTTTCAATTTGTTCGCAGCAAAAATTTAGTTACTGACTATTGATAATGATTTTCATATAAATCATAATCGAATCGACTTTAACGTTCGTTTAAATTTCCCTCTCTTTACTACTCAACTAACCGAAAGTTAACTTGCAGATGGCACTGGTGTCGCTCTGCCATTTAAGACCCAGAGTGGGGTTGAAGAAGAACTTGCCGTGTACTCAGGCCCTACTACCTATAGTTTGTGCAGTCATTGACAATCTAAGTACGCTAACATTTAAATCTTCTGTTATAGAATCAATCTTACTTATAGAATTAAAACACATTTTCTGCCCTCCGGCCGGAAAGTGACAACTTTCTGGCCGCTGCGCTAAACAAAGTTGCCACATTCCGGCTACGTCGAGCAGAAAAATAGTATACACACCTTGGCCAGTAAAAAGTAAAGCCTCAGATCACATGTTTGTCAACCTTGGCTTCGCCTCGGTCAACAATTACATGTGTTCTGAGACTTTTATTATTTTACTGGCCTAGGTATGTAATATACTATAACTGTTGTCCATATTTTTTTTATTAAAAACACCATAATTAAGAATACATGATACATTTACAAATTAAGAATACATGATACATTTACAAATTACAAGGCCGTAGCTAACAGTGATTTATTTTTTAATTCCTGAATTTGCTTATGTATATCCAATAAGTCCCTATCAAAATAATCAACTTTTGGCGGAGTCGATGGCTTGATATTATTAAAGTCATCTAGAAGATATTGTTCATTTTGAAGGGAACTTTCAATCGACATAACTTGCATATTGATATCTGCTATAGTTCGAACATTTTTACCTTTCTTAATCAGCTCATACAGCTCTATCTTAAAGTCTTGGCATGATTTAGTCAAAAAGTTTATTGTTTGTTGTATCACTTGATGCCTAACTTGACTCATAATATTCGCACTACTACTTGGCCCGTTAATTATTCCTTCAATATTTTGTGGTGCACCATTTCTTGGATCATATGTATAAGGCACTAATATATCTATTTCTTTGACCTTCCCGAACAATGCATATCTGTTGCGTGTTTGATTGGTCACGGATCCGAGAATATATTCAACAACCGTAGATGGGTTGTTTCCATTAGGTGCCTGTGTCGGTTGAGGATTGTTTTCAGCTTGTGAGTGTCTTGACCCGATGACAATCTCTACCCGTTCTTCTATCTTGTGGGCCCCTGGAAAGAGAAAAAAAATTGATAAGTAGAGATCTTTTTGTAAAGTCGATAAATTTTAGACTTTCTGAAACATATATAACTTTTGTAATAAGCTCTAGAAAAATTATCAATACTTACATGTGGTGCCAAGGATGACAACGAAAAACACCAGTAGCGATGTATTGTACATGATGACTTTCAAGCTGTGATTACTTGTGTTATGAGAGTGTCTGTCTGTTTTATACGACTTAATTATCATAATTGTGACGTAGATGTCACAATATTTATTTCTGTCAGTCAATAATGAGTCGTAGTGAGTAGATTTACCCGAAATAGATAATGGATTTTATCGTCTTTAGAATGATGTCATCACAAAAATATGTAACGAAAACAGGAAAACATTCATCGACTGAAACGAATTTTTTTTTAACCATGCTTTCTTACCTATACGGAAAGAAAAATATGGAAACTGTTCCCATAATTTTATGGGAACAGTTCCCAGGCAATTATAGGAACTATTCCCATAAATTATGGGAACTGTTCCCATAATTATAGGAAATTTTCCTAGAATTATGGGAACAGTTCCTATACAATTATAGGAGATTGAAACCAATATATCGTGGGAACTATTCCTATACTATTATGGGAATGGTTCCCATAAATTATGGAAACCATTCCTATAATAGTATAGGAATGATTCTTATAGCATTATGGGAACCATTCCCATAATATTATAGGAATAATTCCTATAGCATTATGGGAACCATTTCCATAATATTATGGAATTAGTTCCCATAATGACATAGGAATAGTTTCTATAATAGTATAGGAATTATTCCTATAGCATTATGGAAACCATTCCCATAATGGTATAGGAATAGTTCCCATAATTTTCTTTCCGTGTATATGCATTAATTATTTTTGTGGTATAAATAAAGTAAATCTATAGAGTCAATTTGTTTCAAGCTTTCCTTAGTTAAAGGGTCAGGTGGGTTTTGAAGGCTCAAAAAAAGCATATTTCTTTTTAATTTAAAATATTTTATTAAGTAATAATTATTAGGATGAATTGTTATCAGAAAATGTCTTGCATAATAATAAACATAGTAAGAATTCTTACATTTTTATCGGTTATAAATTATAAGTAAGTATAGACTGGACAAGAAGGGTATAGTTTGCCTGGCAAGAGTTTGGTCATCCACACCACTCATTTGTCATACAACTCTCTTACCCCCACTTTTCAGAACTGAATACGTTGCGCGCCCTTTCTTTTACTGGGATAAGTATAGTAACATAAAGATGCGACATTATCAGATTTTCATCCCGACAAGTATTTCGTAGTATGTGTATATTTGTATGGCGAATGCAGTAGTGGAAAAGGTACAGTAATGATACAAAAACTTGGGATACAATCTTAGTTCTGCAGATACGTATTACATGGGTAGTAAGCTAAATCTATTCAATTTAACTGTCGGGAATTATGAAAAACTACCTTATTCCTACATTACATGAAATCTTAAGTATAATCTAGCATTACGACGTGAAGCTTCTATTTGCGCTCTTTATCTTAGCTTTAATCCTAGACGATTGAAGGCTCCTACTTGATAAAGGCTTTGTTAATTTTGTCGTGTTGAACCAGGTTCTGAAACAAACAAAAAGAAAGTTATTAGTTTATTAAAATAAAAAAGTGAGTTCGATTAGACTGCGTACCTGATATATAAAAAATGTAAAAGATGCTAAGTTAATTTTCTGACCAATATCGTCAAACGAATTATTGAACAGCTCTTTTCGGTAGTTAGCTTCAGTGAATATAATGCGTCATCTATAGATAAAACGATCCCGCAAGTTGATCCGCTGGTAATAAAAGAAATTTCACTTACATTTTGATTCAGGAATGTGGAGCAACATCGGAAAATAAGATCCGGAGTTCGGTCTTGCAGATATATCATCAGTTCTCTTTAACCAGAGCCTCAGGTCGTTGTATTCCAGTTTGGTAGATACCGAAGAAATTTGGGTGTTGGCCCCGTGGATGCAGGTAGTCTTTTTTCGATGGTCTAAGCAGCTGTCGAGCATCATTTTTTCAAGGTCCTTTCTTTTATGTATATTCCATTCTTTCGGTGCGACGCAGATGTAGTGATATTTTCCATCGATGAACATTGTAGTTAATTCTATTGCAATATGCTATCACTGGTAAGACAGTAGGATGTGATTTAATTACAAGCTGCATCGCGGGATTTTATAGCACTATATCAATTGATTGTCAATCAGTGCATCTATTTACTTTAATTGCTCTATAATTCCGGGATGTCAATGCCGAAGAAAAATCCTTAACCAGAAGTAATAAAAGTATCGGTAATTAAAAATAGTACTTACCCATTTTTGCGGCTAATTAACACTTGTTGTTATGAAATTCTTATCACTGTAAAATTCGTCTGTGGTAAGAAAATTATTACTTGGACGATAAAGAACCAATCCTAGCTTGAGCTCAGAGTCAATCGACGAGGGCAAAACAATCAATTGAAGTGGGTGTCGGCGAGGGTCATGATAAAGATTGTTGGCACAATTTATTACAAACAGTAGACGGATTGCTATTATAAATATGGCCATGATTCGAGTGGACTAGTTACCATTAATTGGTAAAGATCTGGTCAGAACCGGTCATGATGTTATTTCTGAGAAACTATATGAAGTATTGTGAATTTTCGAACGATTCTAATTGGTAATTTATTAGCCATTACTTTTTAGTAAATGAGGTATAAGTTTAAAAATATAATAGCTTTCAAAATTGTCAATAAGTAGCGATATGAGAAAATAATCCAACAGGTTATGGGCCTGATAGTCGTAAGTTCTTGAAATCGTCCACCAAGTGTCAATGAAGATAATCAATAATTCAAATAAACAATTCGAAAAGCTATACAAATATCAAACTAATTACCGCAATATTCACACTTAATTCGTTCCCGAGCCGCAATTTGATCGTTATTCAAAATCATAACAAGGTCAGTCGGTTAATAGCTGAATGAGACGGTGTTTATTAATAAAACAGAAATTGTGGTGTGTGGTGATTGGTGACGTCTGACAGAAAAGAGGATTACCTTTGAGATAAATCATCCCTGCTACTTATCGCTACTTTCATATGCTAAAATCTTTATATTTCAATGAGTACGACGTTCTTAAGCTCTTCAGGCTTCAAAATAAAATTGTTATACACTTTCAAGCTCATAAATTTAGTTTATATTCAGTTAAACACGCGTTTGAAAATATTTGAACTGCAATAACTTTTGGAAAAATCAATCGATTGTGATGTACTTGGTGGCATTAAGCTCAGTCAAAAGAGCTTTAATAAAAATGTCGATATGAATCCAATCTTATGAAGAAATAAAAAATAATATATTAAAAAACCACAATTTTCTGACAATGATGTCTCTTAAATAAATAAACTAATTTTGATGTGGTTTGCGGCAATAAATGTTGTTTTTTTTAGGTTGACAGCTGATTAGATTTTTAAAACTGATTAGATTAGAAACCAATAACTTTCAAAATTTTCAAAAATCATATATTTTCATAGCGAAGAGTTAAAAAGGACGCGGAAATGATCATGTTCAATTACTATTTATTTCTATAAGTCACCTCAAAAGAGTCTTGAAGAGCAGTAAAAAGTGAACGATGAAATTGTTTTCATCTTTGGCTTCCGGCCAACCATAGTATTTTTACATATCGTTTCTAAGCGAATTTAATGCGTTCTTGACTCTCATTACATTAAATCTTGGCAATGATTCAGCAATAACACAATTTACTGGAAAGCGTTCGTGAAAACAATTTTATAAAGCCCAGACCACATTAGAAAAGTCTGGACTGTAGTCTGTATATTTCAGCATCAAATTTTTCTGTTCTTTTTTTTCCGGATTACTTAAAGAAGACAATAAGTTTACATTTTTTTTTTATTCTAAAAGCCAGCGAAACTGTTTGATTTATATATAACTTTTTACTGGCGAAAAACTTTAACTGTTCATATAAACTAACAGAGTATTTCTCAATAAAATGAATTCAAAAAATTAATTTGTACTGCACGGCAATTTTCTAGATTGTGTATCGATAGATTAATTTATTAAACTAATTGAAAGAAATTTCATAATTTTTTAGGATAATCTTTCAAAACTTTTTCTCATCTATTGTATAAAAGTATATAATAGTTTATTTTTAAAAGTATATAATAGTTTAGTCAAAATGCGAAGGTAGCCGTTATGTGACAAGAGGCAATGTTTGGTTATCTGCAGGATTCGAACACTGGTCCTTCTGGTCATCAGTCCTGTATGCTGCTCACTGGTCCAAATTACATACAATATTTGGTCAACTTTATCTAATTCATTTGAATTTAAAGAAGAAAAATCGCATACAAATCTTGGACAGTAAATAAGAAAGCCTCAGACCACATGTTTGTTGACCTCGGCTTCGCCTCAGTAAACAATTACATGTGATCTGAGACATTTCTTACTTTATTGCCCTAGGTATATAATATACTATACAATAGGATTTCATGAAATTGAATGAACCTTCTCAGAAGCAGTTTTTTTTTATTCTATTGTTGATTTTTTTTATTGTTTATTATTAACCTTTATTGTTTAAAGTGATTTTTAACAACAAAGGAAATCAAGTATCAATAAGGGGCTGTTCATAAATTACGTAAGCGCTCATTAGGGGGGGGGGATCAAGATGAATCTCTATGTATGCTTACTTAGGGGGGAGGGCGCTAGTAGACAAATCTTACGTAAGCAAAATTTTTAAATTATTTTAGTAGTCGGTAACTTAAATTACTTTTCTACTATGATTCTCGATCGATAGTTCAATTGCATCGATAATGTCACACACAGTTTTGTTTGGTTATAAGTTGTTAAAACGAGGCGGAAAGAGCGAAGTTGACATGAGTGTCAGAATCTTTTATTTCAGTTAAAAAATGCTAGTTGATGTACATAGTAAAAATTAAACTAATTGAATCCTATTCAGTTGGAATAGTTTGAATAATTTAATTGGGGTTTGTAAGGTTGAATCTTACCCAGTTGGTTGTAATTTGAAAAATTCAACCTGGTCCGTCAAGTTTAATTAATCCGTTTTTACCTATTTTGTAATAAATAGTTTGATTCACTTTGCCTGTTCAGTCAGAACAGTTTGATATATTATTAGTAATATTCGAAGCACCTAATATTACTAATTAGCTCCAGTTCGTGTGTGAATGTTGCCAAGTTAGGCATCAGTGGTTAAAATAATTTATTTAATAGTTAATAAATAAATTATCCAACGAATAAGTCAATCAGTTATTTGCATCTAGCCATTACATCCCACTCCTAGTACGCGGTTTGAGGTGGATTCACCAGAACATGTACCAGAGGCCACGTGTTCCAATTCACCAGGAGAAGCAACACCTACTCGAAGTCCTAATTAAGCTATCCATAAGTATTGGTGTTGGTTTTATTAGTTTGTACGGTCAGTTCGAGGTATTTATTCTTTGATTTTATAAGTAACCGAGTCTCTGGAGCCAGACAGAACTCACATTTTGAAACGTACCCTGAATGATTAGAATCTAAGATTTAATTTATTAATAGATAAATTCTCTAAATAAGAAGTGACGCATTCCATAGCGTTCTTATTAAATCTATTACGTTTCAATGGTATTTGTAAAAAATTAAAAATATTTTTTAACTTATTGAAAGCCCAAAATTGATGTATATCTTACGTAAGATTTCAGAGGGGGGTGGATGTATCAGTTGAAAATTTTACTAATGCTTATCATGGGGGGGGGGGGAGGGGGGGGTTATAAAATGCTCCAAATTATGCTTACGTAATTTATGAATAGCCCCTTACCGCTTTGTTGAATTAGAAGCTTAAGTGCGTATAACTAAACAAGCGTGCACACATGCCATATGATAGTCTGATAATCGATATTACCTTAACTCAGAAGCTTACTACACGGAAAAAAATTAACTGTTGCTGCAACAGGAGGCAGTCATGTTGCAGCAACAGAAGAAAATCCTGTTGCAGCAACAGGATTACTACTGTTGTTGCGACTTAATAATAAAATATAGTTGGGTCATTCCATGTCAAATTGACCTACAGTTGGAATTGACCCCTTTTGATATGGATAAATTTTGGTCAGAAATTTTCTTTTATCATATAATGAACTTCTGATTATTTCTGATTTTTATTGGAAATTTATATTTGTTTGAGTTATTTGACGTTAAAAACTGTTATTGAAGTGAAGAAACGGATAAAATATATCATGCGTTAAAAAAAATAAAAAATTATATCATGCGTTAAGCCTGACTTTAAGATTACTTCAAAAAAATAAAAAAAAGTTAAAATTATTTTATTATTTAATATTTCCACGTCGTACATTTAATTTTTTAATGCTCAAAATTACAATAATATGTATCTGCACAACTTTACCTTATTTAAAAGTTGCAAAAAACAAGAAAAAAATTTTTTTTTTAATTCAAAAATTCATATTAAAAAAAAAAAAAAAGTTCTCAAAATTTCAGAGTCTATTAAGATCAGTACAAGGTACTAAATAAAAAAAAAATTGAGCCAAAATTTTAATGTCAATCGACATTTTTGACGATTTTCAAAAATTTAAGATTAGACAAATTTGGCATTTTTCAAAATATTTTTTTTCGATAGCCCCAAGTATCCTCTTTCAAACAAACGAAAGGCTATTCCTGTATCTATAATAGCGTTCGCGATATTCCAAAAACAAAATTGAAAAACTGAAAAAATAGCAAAATTTTGAGTTTGCATATCTTTTGAATGAAATTTTTTAATTTTTTTTCCTCTGGCAGAAATTCGTTATATGATAAAAGAAAATTTCTGAACAAAATTTATCCATATCAAAAGGGGTCAATTCCAACTGTAGGTCAATTTGACATGGAATGATCCAACTATATTTTATTATTAAGTCACCACAACAGTAGTAATCCTGTTGCTACAACAGGACTTTATCCTGTTGCTGCAACATGGCTGCCTCATGTTGCAGCTACAGGAAAATCCTGTTGCTGTAACAGGATTTTTTCCTGTCGCTGCAACAAGAGGCAGTCATATTGCAGCCACAGGAAAATCCTGTTACTGCAACAGTATTTTTTCCTGTTGCTGCAACATGACTGCCTCCTGTTGCTGCAACATGACTGCCTCCTGTTGCAGCAACAGTTTATTTTTTTCCGTGTATGAGATGAACTTAGGGATTTGCAAATAAGTATGACACAATTTTATATAAAATGTTGTTTTATTCAACGGGAGTCTTCAATGTTACCAATTAATTTATATTACACTTTTACATATGCTGACAAAAAATAGTAAGAATGTCGATTACCTACTATGTTTTTAAACTATAAGCTCGTGATAATGTTAATTATCTAAATATGGTTAATTACATCTTGCCATATCCATTATTTCTTCTCGGAAACGGTGATGCGTACATTCTGTCCATAAAAGGTTTCAAAACTAGACGCTCTTCAATTTTTAATAAGAAGTTTACGTATTTATCATAGTAAAAATTTAAATCAGGGTCATCTTTATATGTCTTTATCAGGATTACATCATCGTAGCGATAAATTTGATCTGCTTCAAGGCAAACTCTCTTTCCCAGGTAATCACAGTGTATCTTTTTAACTAGTGAGCTACTATTTCCAATTTCACTTTCTTGACAGCACGAGTTCGATCGGAGATCACACTGAAAATAAAATTTAAAATGTAAAATGTAATGCCTTATTAAATTAAAATTTAAAATGTAAAATGCCTTATAGCACATACATTATTTTTAAATGGAAATTAAGTTGTTCTGCAGACTTTTAAAATGAAAAAACAAAATTTATTGTCCATAGCTGACACAGAAACGGAAAATACAATAAAAATTTTAATGACTTTATCTTGATAAAAGTGGACATATTGGGGCCTTTAAGTGCAATATGATTGTGTTAGAGAAATTTTAAAACCAGAAAATTGAGTGGCCTTAACATGTTGAAAATAAAGGACTGCCTCAAACGCTCTCGAGCTATAAGGTGTGCAATATGCTTTGTTTGTTGATAATTATGAATCAAAAATGAGCTTGAAGGGAGGAGTTGGCTTAAACTTAATTAGATATGTCGGTAGCTTATACTCACATTGCTCTTCAGTTTTAAACACTCCACCGGTTTCTCTGACTCTCCACTAGTAGTGACAATAGCAGAAGCTATTATAAATACTAGAAAAATCACTGTGAGTACCCTCATTTTTAAACTTTTTTAAATCTTAAGAACGTGAACCTGACCGATTAAGCCAGCCTTGAAGCGAATAATGATAGCTAGATGGTCCTCCGGGCCTTTTATATATCTCCACATTTATATCGATGGTTTGTCCTACCCCCGACTTTGGTATGACTTTCAAGTGTGTCTGCTGTCACCTTTTAAAAGATTAATGCGTCTGACGGTTATGGCAATGTCAAAGTCTAGACTAGACTCATAAATGGAGCTAAGAACGTCCTTAGAATTTGTATACCTAAAATTATGATCACATCGATACGCTGACATGAATTGTGATAATGGTGACTAACTCCTACCATGTACTTTAATAACGATTATGCTTGTTGAAGAAAATTATCAAGTTATTTCTAGACGTAAAGTAGTTAGAAATTCTTGAATTTTAACCTGTTGAGTGCTGATAATATACCGTTGCTTTATGTTCATACCACGTAGTCAGGGCGTAGCCAATTCTCACAATAACCGATTGGTTAGTGATCAAATTCCGAACTACAGATGGCGCTAAGCGTTTAATACCGACTGCCACATAACCAACAGGAATAAGAATACCCAGTTAGCACGGGTTGGCTATCAACTAAGTTGATGTTCAATGGTTTACGTCAACTTTACGTCAACCTCTGCATTTGAAACAGTTTGAATTTTCCGAAAAGTTCACTTAAAATTAACGCGAATTTGCAGAAAGTGAACGTTAACCTTAGACTGGTCAACAAACGCGACCTAACGACTTTGGTCAAGTGATAAGGGATTTGCCGCAATATGCTTTTAGAGCGTACAGTGTTGCCAGTTCATACAAGTTTGATAGGCAGAGACTAGAGGTGTTTTCAGTAACGCCGCCAACAGTTATAAGTAATATATTTGAACAATTACTGATATAAAATTTGGTTGGGTTGACTTTTAAGCCTATTGTAAATGGTCAAATTGAGAACTTTTAGGTAGCTAACTTGCAATCAAGCAAAGTACTGTCGCCGAATAGTCATATGTAATCTATTAAGGAATTTGGGTTTCGAATGTTTGATCCAATAAGTGGTTAGTTCTTGGAAAATCCATCAGGACTTAAAAACAAGCAACGTATTACGCCGAATAAGTAATCAAGATAATGAAGAGGAATCCTTTTGAGGATTTATTATCGTGAAAGATTATAAGCTAACGTAGTCGTTCTTGATTTTTTTCTTAACAAAACACGTTTAGATCTTATTAAAAAAATATGTAAATGAATTTGGAGATGCGTGCCAAACGTCTGATTTTATATTTTACGATTCTCACGAAATTATAGGAAAAAGTGTAGGAATTTCTTGTAAAATCAAAGTAAAGAGTAAACACGGAATTACCTTGTGCATTTGTATCATATCTTTCGATGCGCATCAGAGTAAGCGCAGCCAACGTTATTCTTTTTTTGCGCAATGATCCCAATAAAGACCCTGTGTGATTTTTTTTTTTTTTCAGTAATTTACTCTTTATTTAAAAATAAATTTATTGATGGATTGTGTTGAGTAACGAGTTGTTATCTTTTATCAAGCACAAATTTATAAATTTCTACATTCCAAACTCTCCTGGTTGGATCGTCGTAGATTTTCATACTAATTGTATAAGATTTAAGACTGTTGCTACCAGTAAAGTTTGCGATCTCGAAATCTAAGGAACGTAGTAATTTTGCTTCATGAAATTGTTCAGCAAGCGGTTCCATATCTTTTTCTTGAGACATATTATTAATTGTACTTAATGCGATAAACTACTAGATAACGTTAGTTTCTTACGAACGAATGACGCACTGAGTCTTGAAGAATTAATCGTAAGCGATAACGTCAGATAAAGTGGCGTAGACCGAGTTACGCTGCGTCTTTTTAATTAGTTATTAACAAAACGAGCAAAAACAAACTAATTCTCGGAAGTTAGATAGGTTATCATAACAATAACAGAGCGTTGCGCTGACCTGGATGTATCATTTTCCAGTGCGCTATTGTATTTTACGAACGTATAATGGCGTTGTTATTTTTGTGTTCATTCAATAAATAATTGTTCCATTTATCAGTCGAGTATTTCACCGAAATATTTCAAACTTTTTTATATAGAGTGTCTTGACTGCGTGCCTGGACCATTGATAGTGAGAACACCAAGCACTTTCATCATGGCCTTGAAATTATTCGTCCCGAATGAGTGGAAGGTCCTGCTCCCTACGACGCTCCAGAAAGAATTGGTTAGTACTATCGTAACATGGCAGGTAACGCACGAATCTTCGCAAGGTGCTACAGGGGCGTACAATGGTGTTACTGCAGAACTGATAGAGAGCGACTATGATTGGTGGTTTAGGAAGGCCGATGACAGGAACACTAAGCCTGACCGGAAGTGCTATTCGGTATTCGTAATGTACGTTTGAAAAAAACTACTTGGAATGGTGATGAAATGTCGCAGCCTATATAAATTCGTCAAGCTGTTGTGTAAATAGTTTAATTAGTTTAGTGCTAGGATAAATTATGGTCATGTGTGTAAGAGTCGTTAAAAAAGCGTATAAATTAACGCGCGGGTGTGCTAATCATTCGTATCTAATTTAATAAGTTATAATTAGAATAAACTAACTATGTGTTAACTGGAAAAGTGCAACGTTATAATAAGTTATATAAGTTAGGTACGTTATATTTGTTAGAACCTAAGTAATTGAATGTTGTCATCTTGATCGACCCCCTGTGTGGTATAGTGACTTTCTTATCACTTGATCTAAATAGAAAGTAAACAATATTGCTACAGAAACCGACTTGTCTTATTTCATAATCTTAGGGTAGAAAAATAGAATGTTTACACAATATGTTCAATGACTTATTTCGAAAAAGTAATTGTCAAGTAAATTGACAATAGTAACACGATTGATCCAGAGGTGATAGCGATGACAAGGAGGAAAATGATGACTTTTTTTGATGCTAATCTGTAACAAAGAACAAATCGTTAGGAACCAAAATCTTCAATTTGTTGATGAAGGGGTAACTTATAGATCTGGAGGAAGATTCTATGGCTAAATAGTATATCACATACCTAGGCCATTAAAATAAAAAAAGTCTCAGATCACATGTGATTGTTGGCCGAGGTGAAGTCGAGGTTGACAAACATGTGGTCTGAGGGTTTACTTTTTACTGGCCAAGGTGTGTATACTATTTTTCTGCCCGACGTAGCCGGAATGTGGCAATTTCGTTTACCGAGGTGTTGCCACTTTCCGGTCGGAGGGTAGAAAAGATTGTTGCAAACTAACCAGTCGATGTTTGTTTGACGTCTTATATGAGATCAATGGTGAAATAATTACTTACTTATAGCCTGGAGGCATTACACCAACATACGATGTCTGAGTTTTAGGTCACGTCCTTTTAGCGTTAGCTACCGACAATTTACTGATGCTTTGGCTTCCGCATGCAATGTCTATCTTAACAGAGCGGTCATCCTTGGGCGATGCGACGTCACAACGGAAAGCGTCTTCGATCTCTCTGAAATGGAAAACAAACAAAGTTATTTTCTCTTCCTGATTATCATTAACAATTACGACTATCGTCAAGAATAATATCTTACTTATGGGACACTTTTTGAAAAATATTGACAAAGCCAGTTCGAGTTGGATGTCGTACAAGTTTTGCAGGAATGTTCTGGACCTCCAGAAAGCACTTCTCAGTATTCGATTCCATTATCATCTTTTGTGCTAAAGAAAGCAGGGTACTTTCAATCCCTCGAATTGGCCATTCCAAGGGAATATGAATATCACGTTCCAATTCTACATGGGTAATAGTAGCGTAGTTATTTTCCATTTTTTTACTGTGAGGAACCTAGTAGACGAACATGTTGTACGAAATTCTGGGCAGACTGCCGTGTTGAACGTGCTTAGGGCAACGTTTGACGCACTTGTAGAAGTTGTATACTTTATACGTAAGTTATGGTGTTTGACAATACTATTATACAATTTTTATCTACGCTTTGTTTACAAGCGGTAAACACACGTAGTGCTTAGGTTTCTTATATAGTTGAATACAGTAGAAGATAGTTAGCAAAGTACAATGATGGACACTGACATTAGAATGTTTATACCATATTATGATGAACCACTGATTAATTTTGATGACACGATAACAAAATTAAGAAAATATGAGATGATGTGATGCGCAAAAAGGAGACTGATGTATCCACAGCCTAGGATAAAAAAAAACATGAAAGTGACAATGATCAAGATTAGAGTAGTCCTTTGACACTGCAATGAATTTGGTGAACAGCAGAAGCCGCCTCTTTTTTGCTCATCAGGTTCGACGTCAACTCTGTAACAACACTGTAATAAGTCTTTTGGAGATTCCGGAAACCACTTACTAGTCGATGTAAATTGCACTTACACTTCAATAGGCATGTCAATTTTAAAAAATAGCTACGACCGTCAATTTAGAAAACAGTTTATGTAATGGCAATCGAGCTTCAGATTGTCCGGGTTATATAATCGTAAATAATTGTTTATTCTGCGTCACGTATTTTAGTTATCGTAACCGGACCCTAAGTGTTATCAATCTAACGACCTATTTTGTAAAACAATTATTATGTCTATCTTTCATTCATAAACTGGCGCCTTACTCAATATCAATGTCATTGAATTAATTAATTAGGTATTTTGTTTTATCGCATAGTTATGAGCAGGGAGGGTCCGAAACGGTTCGGTATGCCCTTGAGAGTTTACGATGTTGTTGTTCGTAGCGCATGGCTATTTCTCTCCATTAGAAATAAAAATGCGACGTTGGCTCGCATGTAATAATATAAACATATGACGAACCATAGAATGGCCAGCTTGTGGTTCTCACAGGTGTCAGTCGTAACAATCGAACCCTTAACCTCCAGCTACCGTCCAAATCGATGAGTTCGTTCACCTAACCTTACTGCGCACCTTTTCGGCGTTATGTTTTAGATTGACGTCACATATTTACTATCGCTGTCTTGTTGTCGGTTATAGGCTCGTTATTTGTTGAGTTAGATTAGTTACACTTTTATTACAGTATTATCGGAACTATAAATAGTCTAAAAGAAATCAATAGAGAGACTCAATGTTATTGTGTATCACCTATAAATACTAGGTGATAGTAGTTACGTGTTAATAGTCATTGGCAGCGTCTAAGCAATCTTATTTGTAGTAACCTTCACATTCTAAGAGATTGAATAATACGACGGAGTGTTGCATGATAGTGGAGTACAAAGTAAATAAACTTTGTTTATCTTGTTAATTTCAATTAAACTTTGATTAGGCATTTTGCTCCCGGATGAAGTTGACATCATGACCGTCAGTATCTAAAGAGTTCCTATAGAGTCCCAATAAAAAGTCTATTAAATTTTATTGCTCATAACATTCGTGTTCACGCTGGCGCTTCATGTTCAGTGCTTATCAGTGTCCCTACGTGATATGGCTCTTGCACGCAATTGATGGTATGAATACTGATTCGAATTACACACATATCGATGAGGAAAACAAAAATAAGCAATCTTGTTGGTGATAATATTTGGAGCTTATACAAGTATTGCGGTGCTAACGGAAAAATATCGGGGTGAGCAAGTCTCATTATCTTGTTACGCTATTAATAGCGTGTCGCTAGAACAAAACGCGTTAGCAATGAGATAAGCTTGCTGTTTGCTCGACGACTACTGATTGCTTCGATGTCATAATGGTTTGAATGCGGTTCTTGGTGAACGACGATGTAAAGTACACTTCTGACTTAGTTTTTGTGAAAAATGATGTTTTTAGAGGTGCTGCTGCAGTTGTTTTTTGCAAAATGGCGGTTTGTAGGTGATTAAAAAGAAATTTACCTAGAGACTTATGGACTGGATTTTGTTCAGTATCTTTGTTCAATATTTAATAAGCTACATACTTTTTCATGCTTAAATTAAGTTATTGTTTATTGCTTGATTTTTTTTTTTATAAATTATGCTTCTATTAGTTGTTACGGGAGAATATAAATATTAATTATATAATAAAAGAATGCTAAGAAGAAATTATTGAAATTTCACTCAGACATTTCATTAGAAAATTTGAATGTGTGTGTCTGCTAAAATTTTATAGCTTTTTGAATGACGAACAAAAATACTGAATAAAATCTCAGGATATTTTCACTTACAGCTTTTTTTATTTTTGCTTACCCTTGTGGACATAATTCTCTCAAAAAAGTCAATCAACAGCAAATGAAGTGAACTTGCTGTTGAAAATAGGTTCCTTAAATTTCAAGTTTAAAACTTTTACTAGTGAGATATGAGAAAATCCCATACAATTTGTATGAAAATTTGTGAGGAATCGACATGGATTGTACCTAAAGTCGAAATTTAGAAATTAATTGCATTAAAGTACGCGTATGTAAAATCTAATGCCAAATAAGCGTGATAATTTGTTTTGAGCGCAAGTCAATTTTGCGTAAAAAAATCAGCAATTAAATCTAACCTGCGTGGGCTTATTTTATCAACAGATGTTTGCCATAAAATTAGGTGCCAAGTGCAGTGTAACCGATTGAAAAAACGAATTTTTATTTTATTATAATATGCTTACCGAAAGTAATAAAATGAACTTTAAAAACACTTTAGTAGCATACGAACATCGCGATTAATAGCCTAGTGTAGCATTAAATGTCTTATTAATAAAATCACGACACCCAAGAATTCGTATTGGCTCTGCATATATATACCCCTGTGCAGCGGAATGCCGCTGCAATTTCGCACCAGGACGCTTAAGTAAGAGTACCTAGACCATATCTTTCTTTTTTTTGAGAACATTAAACACGTGTTAAGTGTTTAAACTACTTGTCAGTGTTCGATTAAAGCTATTATAGTTTTTATAAACACTTAGTTCACTATCCCGTTGCTATGCTTTGTACAAGTTCATTGGTTCTATCTCCACAGAGGAGTTTAGTTGGAACGTCAGTGTATCGCGTTCATTAAAACATAAAAATTCGTTGTTGCGACGAAATCTTGGAAGCACAACGGGCTACTGTATTTGGTATATTATTTATTGCTGAACAAGTCACTTTAGTAAAACAAAGGTCACTGTTCTTCAACGAGTCGCCCCATACTCGCATGACTTATGAGACAAAGCCTTCACTATATTAATTGTATTGATAAAATGTAGGCCAATGTTTCGCTTATAGTTTCAGATCGGTAGTTCAGACTTCACTGGCTGTACGTCTATTAAGTTGGCAGTTCGCAACCCTCATTTCTATCGGTGCCTGATTTATTTAGACGGTTAGTGTGAATAGTGATTTATCGATTTATGTGTCTGAGTGAAATGGTGTTATATATGTAAATGGTGACGTTTTCAGTTTCAGAATGAGCGGCATGAGAAAACGGACAAGTACGTTGACGTCTACTGAGTGCAATGAAATGTGAGTATTAAAGTTATTTCGTTCCAGTTTTAGACATTTTCTGTTAAGCCATAAATTTTAGCGTAGTTAAATGAATTTATATTCACCAATTACGTCGATACCCTCCTTATGACGTTGCACTGTGTTCATCCGAAAAGTTCCAGAGGTTACTATCGTTGCCATGCAGACTACCCGTACCGGCTGCACGATAGAAAGCATTAGTTTCTGTTGACATTAAAAACTGCTCTCACTAATTCTCTCCATTAAAGAGTCGTCACCGTTTAAACATTTCAATTTCTCAACCAACTGTTTTTCTCTTCTCTCTGCAGACATGAACGGTGGAATTGCAAATTGGCTGAAGAGAAACTCGAAGAGGCAATCCGCATGATAAAAAACGCCACCATCAGCAAGCCACAGGCGATCGTCTCTCCACTTTCAAAGGAACCTAGTTATTTTTATCAGGAATTTGGACTATAAAAAATAACTCAGTGTCAAATTTTTTAAATGTTGCAACGTTTCGTTGTATTTTAACTTCATCAGCACTTGTGGCAAATCATATATAGGACAAACGAAGCAGAAACTTAAGAAGCGGATTAATCAACACATCAACGATTGCAGACCTGTCAACATTAACAAGAGTAACATGATGGCATTGGCGGATCATCACTTTGAGAGCGGGCATGACTTTCAGTTTGACGCTGCTCATATTTTAGACTATGAATCTCATTTTCTAAAACGTAACATCAGTGAGATGTTTTTCATTAAAGTGTTTGATTGCGTCAACTTTAGGTCTGATACTCAGGGGTTAAGTTCATCATACAGTGACATTATATCAGTGGCTAAAAGATTCATGCAATAATAATTTTTTTCTCTTGGAAAATATTTTTCTTTGAAAGGTGATTTTGTAAAAAATGAAATAGTAAGAATTTTTTATAGGGATTACTTTAAGATAATTTTTATTTATTTATTTGACTGAGATTATTTGTATTGATTAATATTTTAAATCATAATCATTTCAAAATTGAGAGTCGACATAGTAGTTTGGAGAAGCACAACTGTTTTTACCATTGCAGTTGTTTACACTCAGTCTGTTGCTGTCTGTCTTGAATGTAATTATTGTAATTTTATAGCTTATTATTGTTGACTAATTTGTTTAAATGGAATGAAAATTGACTAAGTTTTCTTAATATTATGGTTACCACTTGTTCAACTTTATTTATATATTGTAAAACGATGAAATTTTTCGGAGTTTATTTTGAGATACAACAGTGTTAACCTTAAATGTAAGATTTTTTAATATTTATCTTTTTATTATCTTTGTCATATTGTTATTAACAATGTGTTTTCTTTTGTACAGTTTGCCTCATGAAGTTGTGAAATACAACGAAACGTTGCAACATTTAAAAAATTTGACACTGAGTTATTTTTTATAGTCCAAGTTCCTGATAATTTTCATTATTGTTTATAAATCATGGATGATAATCGTAGTCATAACTAGTTATTTTGATAAGCCTAGATTGTAATATCGTTGATAAAGAATTTGTAATTTTTATTTCTGAATAGTTTAAATGAATTAAAGATCTCACTTTAAATTATTCTTTTATTAACTCTTTTACTAGCAACTATATGTGCACTCTGACGTTAAGTAGGATATAAAATTAGCATTTGCAGTAATAATAGCAAATTAATCTCATCAATTGTCAATTTAATGGTTTTGACATTCTCTCATCACTGTCGATAAATATTAGAATATTTGAATCAAAATGTCTTGGGTCACTGCCAACCATACATTGGTACGATTGCTTTAGCGAGTATTTGATTATTCTAAAGCCATTAAAAGCCAAGAGAGCTTCTAAGACGCCCGCGGCTTTTGCTATAGAAGTTTTTGTTCCAGTGTGCGAAGGACGTGTAATGTATAATTACACTACCTGATCATTGACTGAATATAAATTTTAGACCCGAGTTATGTTACTCGAATATCAATAGTCTAGATTTTAAAAGCTGTGTAAACATCTATAGCTAAATTTGTCTGTTGTACAAGAATATGGTGGTATACTGTGCCATTATTTTGTCGCAATGATGTCATCCGATGCTGAATAGGGAGTTAAGAACAAAAAACCACTGTTATAAGGTTGGATCGTAAGTACACTTGTATTGTAATGGACGATTAATGATCATAGGGACCTTTTTTGTAAAGCGTAAAAAATGGACAATTTTGTAGCATCTACTAACAGTTTTATCATTATCTGAAAGGATAAAAGGACTTGCTTGATTAACCGGGCTGATATTTAAGCATTTATGTAGCAGTAATATTGAGGATAACCGCAATGCGGCTTATCCCGGTTATATTAATAGATACATTCAATTTTTCCTGTTGCCTAATCGCTTATAAGTTTCCTTGGTAACCAAACCCAGCCGGGAGTATCACCTCATTAAAATTTGGTTGCCATGCTAACCTGATCTTAAAGACGTCATAAGCTAGCTTGGTACATATTACTCTGAATTTTATAATGGGATTTTAATGCGATTGAGGTTGATAGTAGAACTCTTCTCGAATTTTATTGCGGCAAAATATTTAAAAAATTTCGCAGTTTCTTGCCAAGATTGTAAATAGCTCAAGACGCGCAAAAATTGCGTAACATAAACAATTTTTGCAAAAACTACACAATGATTTCAGTAGCTTACGCTAAATAAGCGTAAAATCGATTTTATACAGCGATCGTGACGCTTTAATGTACGATAATTGCCATCAAGACTCACCACGCGGCCATGTACGATCGTCAACAGTAAGTCCGCCTTATAGCGACGTAAAGTGAGTTCCTATTTTCTTGTCGCTAGCTTAGCGTTTAATTATAGAGGAATTATTAAAATAATTACTAGGTTCAATTGCGTCAGCTAGTACTTATCATATTCTATATATAAGGTTGAGTTGCTATGTGATCGAGGAAAACTTTCGTGTATTATAACTACAGCATTATGTAATTTTATGAGGTGTAGTGTAGTTATTTTTAGTTACTTGTCACCGGTGCGAACTTAAGGAAAACGTGTTTAAACAAGATTCCTGTGGCAAAACTCTTAGTTTCTTTCTAGGGTCTCTATCTACGTATGTGCCTTGCATTAGATCATGTTACGCATTAATTGTATCAAAAACTTGCAGCAGATGCTGGCAATTTAAATCTGTCACAAGTATCTGCTGCAAGACCTATAAGTAGAATTTAACGCTAACAACTATCGAACCAGAGTAAGCTTGCACAAACCTTGTAAAAGATTGTTATACAGGACAGTGTTTGACCTTATCTACTCCCTTTCTAAATTTCGCTATTCGAGTCATCTAAAAATTCACTTTTGTAATCAATAGTAGAAAGTCGATAATAAATGTCACTTGATTCTGCTTAATCTCGGTCGCGTCGTAATAAATGCTATCTTCTATTATTTAATTATTTTAGTTAATTAACAAGTCAACCGCTTGTAATTGTTCCACTACGATTTTACAGTCTTGGTCACGGTCACGTTCGCTTTAGTTTAATTTACGTTCCAAACATTACCTACATACTATTATTTATGCCCAATTAGAATGTCAATTATACGGGGTTACCTTATTATTTTAATTTGACGTTGTTTAAACAATTTGTTGGATGATAAGTGCAATTACAATATTATGTAAGCTTGTAAAGTAAACACACAGATAAGATATTCCACTTATACACAAGCAACAGATCTAGCTCAATTAATAACGGGTGAACTAATGATATGTGGCTTGCTTGCTTGCCAAAAGATTTATATTGATAAGAAATCAGAATCTGCCACAGGTATCTTACATCACAGAAAAAAGTCGCATATGCTCTATAAAATCTAGTCTTATCAAATGTTTTCACAAAACTTTTAATTAGCCGGCCAAGTCCTATTTATTACATCGAATGTGCCAACAATTTTAATAATAGCTAAATTCTTTATCTACCTCAATAAACATTGTAAATGTTGTAGGTTAGTTCGGCATTTTAATCGGTAGGTCCAGGTCAGTGACTATCTGCCTACGCATTTTTCTCTATTTTCATTTAATGTAACTGCGCAGTAGTTCAATAGGTTGGTGAACTCCAATCGCAATGACAAGTCAAGGATTTAGGTTTAGTCACTCTTTGGCGCAGTAACCAGTTTGTAAACAAAAAATGTGATCCAACCTGATGTGCCTCAAGGTTCAGTATGTCAATTATTAGACCAGTCACAAAAGTTGAATATAATACAAGATTTCTAGCAAATGTTGCCATCAATCCACTTAATCACATTAGAGTTATTAGGCGGCTTTGTTTATCCGCAAACGTATCGAAACAGCCGTTTGTCACGCGTTGCCTTGCCTTTGATTGTGACGGCTAACTCATTACTACGTCACAGACGTCGGTCAGTCTACTGATTAATGTAACAGAAATGAGTGTCAGCGATAATAAAATGGTAGTAGAGTTGGTTGTAGAGCACTACGGTTAATGTGTTGAAATCGTTTTTATGGCGTTTCAGTTTTTGTACAAGTCATGTTAGTGGTGATAAATTAGAGATTTAAATTAATAATATGCATTCTAGCCTGCACGATGACCTGGTTTAATTACCTTTTCAATTGTTTAGTCCTAAGTAAACGTCCGATATAAAAGCGGGATTCTGAATTGAACTAGGTTAGTCAATAGTTGGTTATTCCTGAAAATGTGTGGTCGTTTAGTAATTCGTTACGTTAATCTGACAGACACAATTGCAGTGCCAGCAGAATGGCATCCTCACGTGTTTCACGAATTCTTGGTCCCACTGGCTGAACAAGTGATTAATGATGTCAATGCGGGCAAATCGGTCGTTTTGCAAGTATTGAACACGCCTGCAAAATTGAAACAACTCCAAAACAAAAACAGAATCCTATATCTCTTCGAGAAAGTATTCGCAGAGTGGGTGTTTTTTTTTTCATTCCATTAATTATGGGATGTGACAGATGTATTGTAAAACTAAAGGTGTGCTTTGATGTGTTTCAGAGAGCTGGTGGGCTCTTCCGTTATTGATGTCATTTTTGATATGAATGACAAGAATATAAAAGCGATGAAGGACGTTCTCGGGCCAGAACCTTGCAATCCGTAAGATACTATGACCTAGCACATATTTGATGATGATAATGACACTGATTGCTTGAATTTTATCAATTTTCAGGAATGCCCTTAAATACAGGGTTTCATTAGACGATTACAATATTCAAGTTTATCGGAGCGAATTTAGAACAGCCTACTATCTGTTACCAATTGCAAAAAGGTGATTTGTAGAAAATCAATCCACCAATTACAGCAGTTGTTCTTCAAGAGAAAACTATATCTAGCATTTTCTTTTCAGTATACTGACGCCAAGACTTGTTCAAGCTCAGCAGCAAGGTTCATACCAACTGAATACATTAAGCGATAGGTATGCTTTCCAATTTGGTTTTTGTTTGACGAGCGCAAACACAAAGCTCCTCTTTGAGTTTGCTTACGTAAACCTGTTAAGTACAGTCAAATATTTGTCGTCGTTAACTCACTTCGCGACCTTGACGTAACTATCTACGTCTGTCATCAAACTGTCCATTGTCTAATATGCCCGAGCAAGGATCAAGTTTTTTTTTTTTTGTTCCAGGGAGGTGAACGATGAAGGCCTTCTTCTCTTACTTATTTTCATTACTACTCCTCTCCTGTTTCTGATCTATACGATATTTCACGCTAATTAGAAGCACAGTCGGTACAAGTGCTGCATGGTAACATATGTGGGATTGACATCTGTCTTTGTACTAACGGCTTATGTCAAGTAAAAAAAATAAATAAACTGCTTTCTAAAACAGGCTTTAATTTCTCTTACGAAGACAATCCATTACACAAGTCATAGACCCGCTGAATTGTTAGTAAATTGTCACCACTAATTTAAATTGGCCGTTATGTGTACCATAATTCGCAATAATTGTGATTTAAAGCTGGTCGTTAATAATACCCTTCCTTAAACTAATTTTGATGAGTCATTGAGCTTCTTTGTTTCATCCACCTTCCATGAAACAGAATTTAACCATTCAGCCACGTCGTGAATTGTCATATATTTCATTCTCACCATTGTGAATTTTTATTTCTATTTGATTTAAACAGGCATCTGAACAAAATAACAAACAGACATTTTAAATTCGATGCCATAAAATGCTAAGCAGTTAATCGCTACGAAGAATAAATAACTGACAATGGAAATAACTTAATGTTTGAGGTTGAATGACATTAATTAAATAATTTATTGTCTGAATGGATTCTTTATCAACATGGTAAATTGATTTTTATGATGATAGTAATTTATAGTCTACGGTCAATATGATTTATAGTGTATGCTATTCTGCAGACCCGGATCGAGACGGCGCCATAACGATTATTTGACCAATGTAGGTGATTATGCTAATGCTAATATAAAAGTTTGCTCGATTTTTACTACCAGCATTTTTACACCGTTTAAGCATTAATTCACGCTGACTAAATTTCAGTATCACCTATTGAAAACAATAGTTAGTTAAGTACTTGTTCATGAATAATTTTCTATCGATTAAAATAGTACCATGTCTTAATTATGTTTCTCATAGGATAATTATTGAGGAATTGACTGGACAGTGTGTTGTAGTCCTGTCAACTTAGATTTCATGCTTTAGGAAGTGAGCGATGAAAATGGCATTATTCTATAGGCAAAATATCTAGATAAACAGGTGCTGACAATTCTTCAAGCAATGGTTGTATTATAAACTTTGGCGTCAGTCTAACAATTTTATTTGAAATTTACACTCCGTTTTTATTGAATAGCATAACAATAAATCATAAAAATATAGCGTAGGGTAATTCTTATCGGTTTTATAAAAGTTTCGGCGTAAGTCTGAAACAAAGAAAAAAATCCGTTAGTTTCATTGAACAGTTCTAGGAAAAAAGATCGCTGATTTGATTCGGTGAATAATCAATTGCCTAAATGAATGCGTCGGCTGTATTTAAGTCTGTAGGACACACTTATAGTAGCATGCGTCATTGATATTCAGGTCAAAAGAATTAATGTCTTTGTTTCGCGCAAAATATCCCGATTCAATAAATTTAAACATCTGCCAATAAATTGACTCCAGAATAAACTATTTCAAATGGAAATTTATTTATGTTCCTATTAACCATGTATTTACCAATTTGTCCTCGATCTATGGTATAAATGTATCAAAAGTCTACATTAATAATCATTGTTTTCCGAGATGGAAAATAACCTGATGGCCTTGAATTATCTTCAGGCTAAACTAACATCGTTTTGGAACCAAATCTATGTACATCTTCAAATATGGATTATTATATTCGCATTTCAAGAGTTGGATCAAACGATATCAAAAAAACGAGTAAAAGTTTATGCTAAAGTACTGCCATTGCAGTCATTACATGAACGATTACATGAATTTAACCCTCGAAGTAAAATATTTCTCGAAAATAGGTTTGTTTTTAATTAATTTTTCAGCATAAAAAACAATTCAATTTAGAATAACAATTATTGTATTCAAAAGAGCATTGTTTTTATCTACCAACAATGTAATAACCTGAATTCCGATAAAATGCATAGTTTCTGAGATATAATTCTTCGAAAGTCAAGTGGGGTCAATTTGACCCCGTGTATACTCTAAAGTTCTGTTCGGAGGTGTGTACTCAAAGGGTTAAACATTTGTCTATATATTGTAACGTCTGCTCAAATTCAAAATTTTTGCTTTTTTTTTTCTACCCATTAAAAATTTTAATATTTAATTCACTATTTTATTTTCTAAGGTAAATATTTCTTAATTTTAAGTATCTAATTTCTTAAGCATGGAGATGTGACGTATGTAAGGGTCATGTCGTGCAGAAATTTTACAATTTAATCTCACACCTATAAAATTTTCTTATATTAAGTTTTTCATTTTATTATTTTATATATGTTTCAACTTTTAACATTTCTAAATTTTCAGTTACTTATTTACTTAAGTGTTCGACACATTTATTAGATATTACAATAGCTGTACACTTGATGCTACGTTCTGATGCAAGTATTTTCAACATTTGGTTATATTGTCTTGAAAAACGGTTAGACTTCGAATTTCCGGTGAAGAAACGTGTCGCCTTTAACACTTGTATTTGCCTATGACCGCGTTCTAGTGCATGTTCGGTAGTTGCTCAATATCACGTGAAACGCACATGAATTTGAGTCATACTATCGAAACTTCTAGAATTTTTTAACGCAATTTTCTAACGCATCCTGACGCCGACAGTCTTTATTGTGCTCCGGGCATTATTTTGATGTTCGTGGTTAGGCTTTTCGTAAAACTATGAAAGCACTAACGTAATCTGTAATCATTAGAGCATTCTATTCGCGGTGATCGATGTACTTCGAACCGATATAGACGTGAGTCTTGCACGGCATAACAATTAAATTCAAAGAGCTGCATCACTGATCAGTTAGCAATTTATTTGGTCGGAAACGTGAAACAGATTATAGTAAATAGTTTTTTTTTTATTATTATTTCATTGTGTGTACTAATTTCCGCGAAAAGCGTTGACAAAATTTAAATATTCCGCGAAGAAAGCGTTAAATCAAATCCTAATTTTCCGCCAAAAAGGGCGCATTTTTCATTTTATCGCGAAACGCAAAGTCTAATATTAAGTAAATAATCACTAAAAGTGTTTTTCGAATCGTTACCAAATACTACTACGTTGTCTCAGCAGGTAGCAACAAGTTAAGAAAGGTAACCTATTCATCTATTTTATTTTTATTTTTCTATTTGTAACACATATATTAGCATTTTAATGCATGATCTTTATCTTGTTTTTCCTTAAATGTACAAGTTTGTCATAAAAATAAACTTAAACAATTAACATTTTAAATATTTTCTTTCTTTTAATATTACTTAGAGTTAATATCCATAAATTCATAAACAGTAGAATAGGCTTCACGAGGCCGAAGTCAGCAGGATCCTAACATCCTTTCAAATTACTAAACCACTATTTGTAATCATAGTAAGGTTTGGGAATAATTCGTGACAATATCAACTCCAGAATGAATAAACTATTTCATATGAATAAACTATTTCATTATTATTGTGCATGTTCCAGAATAACCCGATGACCTTGAATTATTTTCAAGTATATTTATATTTGTTAAAAATAATGTTTTTTAATAATAGAATTTTTAATAATGGGTTAATAGCTATTTAGTTAATAGCTATTATTATCAATTTTTAAAAATTGATAATAGTAGCTATTAACTAAATAAGAATTATAATTAAATAGCTATTAATATAATAGCTATTTAATTATAATTAAAAATAATTAAAAGAATTACTGTTAGCATTATACCAACTGACAAGTAACTGTACGGTTATAAAGTTTTTGTTTATAAATGGATGTTTACATATAGATGTTTATAAACGCCTGATACGATATAATGCTATTTCAGTGCTTATAGACACTATTTAAATAAGCAAAAATTTACTCATAGTACTAACATGTGGCTACATAAACAACGGTTTAACAGTCAAACCTGACAAAAATACGAGTGAAAGAACTTTTCTTGCTCTCCTACCCGAAAGTACGCTCTTTCTGGACGCATTTTACTCCAGAAAGAGTAACATTTGTGGCTTGTTTTGGCGCATGCGCGCTACGCATATTTTCTGGCCGGGCAGCACAGAACCTCGCTTCTTTTCATATTTTCGTGGCGTGAGTTTCAACTGTCTCACAGTCACAACATCACAACATCGTCTGTATGTAACCTGTCAGCGCATAAACTAACCAGAAAGTGTCAAAGAATAAAAAATAATTTATAACTAGATTATTATTAATGAACTATTTAATAATAACACTACATAAATGATTCATATAAAAAGTTTATATAAAATAAAATATAAGAGTTTTGTGGACTTTTGCTTTCTTTTATATTTTGACAGCTACCCAAGTAACATGTGCTTGAGCAAGATTTTGGTGCCAGCGTCTTGAGCAAAACCCCTAGTTGCTAGTGTCTTTTTCTACATATGGGTCTTGCTCAAGTTTATTTAAAAAGACATGGTTCAAGATTTATATATAACTAGCTCAAGACATCTTGTGCAAGAATATGAGACAAGTCTAAAGCAAGGTGCATTGAAAGACTTTCTGACGCATTTTTTGTACCAGAAACTCACAACAAAGACTTACCCATGAGTTGCTCAAGATTTGCTCAAGATCCATAATTATCAGAAATCCACTGATTCTATACAAAATATAGGAGGGGTAGAATGATGCGAACGTTCATTCGAAAACATTCTATCTTGAGCAAATCTTAAGCAACTCTTGCACAAGTATATTTAGCATGCTTCTGGTGTCAGTCTTTCTCAAGACTTGAGCTATAATCTGGCCCAAAGATCTTGTACAAAGCTTGTAAATTGAATTTGCTACAAGCATCTGGAGCAAGACCCATAGGTAGAAAAAGACACTAACAACTATCGAAATTGAGACCAGATTTGCTCAAGCCTTGTAAAAGATTGCTATATGGGTAGTCAAGCAATGTTTATAAAATAATAGGTACATGTACTCTACAAGCTTCTAATCATTCAATTTCAATCTTTCTTAGCCGTCGATTATTAACTAAAAATTAATTTTTAATCAACTCAAAAAAATAAATTCTGTTATTAGAACGAGTTTAAATATTTGTGCCAAGTTCTGTGCATTTTATCACTCTAAATTAGAACAGTTGTTAGTAAACTTTAGAATAACTTATTTTTTTTTTAATTTATTAATTTTTACTTTTTTTTTTGTCCGCCCCGACTAGCAAAGTCTCGGCTTCGCCTCGGTTTTGCAAAACCCCTTCCACGGAGTTGCGTACTTTCGGGTGGAGAGCAAGAAAAATAGTATACAACCCACGACCAGAATGTTGGATGCCCTGACGTATGAGATATGATGGCCTCGGCTACGCCAGGAAATCCAACTTTCTGGCCTAGGGTTGTAATATACTATTTCAAAGTCAAAAAATACTACGCACGAGGTGTTTGCGTGACATGTTAAGAACGCAGATAACTTTTATGGATGGCATGACTCTTTAAGTCAGTAAATAAATCGGATAAGACAGTATCTGAGCTTTTGTTAACCTGTTGCTATGCAGACGTTCGTTAGAAAGATGTAGACTATCTATCACATGCACATATCACTTGTATAGGTAAAAGTCACGGTTGCTGATAAAAAGCGACTTGGATCGCTTTACCACGTGGTTTGTTTGATTGATTACAATGACAAATTATGAGATATTCAATGAATCTATTTATAGAAAGAGTAAGTTATGTTAGTTCAACCGAACATCGTTAAGTGGCGTTAGGATGCGTTGTGTAAAACAGTGGCAAAATTTAGAACTAGTTTGATCCACTGAGTTCATCATCATCGAAGCTGAAAAAGTTCGATGAAAATCCGTGAGATGTCACCAGTATATTGTTCGAAGAGACGGAAGTTTTTGGAATTATTTTGTAAGCGACAACGTTACTAAAAACAAAGAGGTTTCGTCTCAATCCGCAAGATGGCGTTTTACTAAGTGACCTAGTATGTGTAATCGTTCACTTCCATTCCGCGAGATAGGGTTAAGCAGCATCATAATATAAAATGACACGTACTATACTCATTACCATGGACAGTACGTAAGGTAAAATAAATACGATTTATTACAAACTGTAAATACGTGGCTTATCAAGAATAATAAGAATTAACATCATAACTGTAAATGGTTTGAAATATTTTTCGGTGATTCATAACTCACAGAATAAGATCAGTTGCAAAAGATGGGTATGAAAACTAGATTATGGAGTTCAACGACTGGACAAGTGTAGTATCCTAGTGTCCCAGTATTTATAAAGTAATTGAACGAATGTTTGGTAGAGGGTGATGCTCGATTAACCCTTCAGTATCCATGTTATTCGGGTCACCTTCTTTACTCTCGCCATGAAAAAAAATCTCACATTGAATTAACATTCATTAACAACAGCTCGATTTTTAACAACCTCTAATATTCTCGCTATAAGAAAAAATCTCATAGTCTTAAAAAAAAAATTATTTTTCTTATTTCTAATGAAAATAAGTAATTTTTTAATGAACAGTAAAAAAAAATATAAAATTTTCGGAAGGTAACAAAAATTTCAAGTGGTTTTTCCATATGAATTTAAAAAAATAATTAAGATTGAAACCGAGCGTGAGTAAAATTCTCATAATATGGTTGCTGAAGAATTAAAGTAGAACTGTGATGTCACTCTCTTGTGTGTGTTTCTTCCTGACATACATGTATTTATATTATTCTACAAGTGCAATATCTATGAAATAGAGATATTTTTACTTCAAAAAGTGGCTTGTTTAATAAGACAGAAGGAAAGAAACTACCTCAACCGTTTCGTGTTATGGCGTGCGATTTATTGCAAAGCTAAATCGAACCAACTCGTCAAGAGGGCTTGGAAAATATCCAAACACATAAAACAGAAAGAGTTTATTATACTCAGAAATAGCGCTTAGCAACCCGGGTCGAAAAATTTAAACTGATTTTAAGCTAAATGATCTGCATTTGAACTTATTGATCTGTATTTGAACTTTTAAAAACATTTTCATCTGTATTTGATCTACTATTCAAATTATTTTTGATCTGTTTTAAGTCTAAATTACCTTTAAGTAAAATAATTGAGCAGCTATGAATATTTTATGCTGTTTCTAATTTAATAAGACTAAAAAGTTTTAAAAGTTTGATCGGTTTTTAGTCTAATTAATTTGTAGATAGACTTTATGTATTGTTTTCAAATTCAATCTGAAATCTTATACTGTTTTTGATCTACAATTTTCACCCTAAATTTTCGAAGGCCAAAAGTCGACTGAGATGGCGACTTGTAATTTTTTTAACTCAAAAGTATCTCATTAAAAATTATAAGTCGCATTTATTTGAAAAAATAAATTAATTTAAAATATATTCATGCGCTCTCTTGTTTTATGAACTAAACGTCGATTATAACCTTACATCTGTCATATTTATTTGTCATAGCTTAGCATTTCATGGATTATAAAGTTTGGTATACATTCCAATACGAAATAGTGAATGGTCACTATTTCAGTTTCAGAGAATGAAAAGCCGTGCCCTGTAGAGGATCTTCGAGGACATGAATAAAATAATAATAAATAAATATATTATTATTATTATTATTATTATTATTATTATTATTATTATTATTATTATTATTATTATAAATATTATTATTATCAAATCCGTAAAAGGTCGGTTTTTGATCTACAGACGATGAAAAACCGACTAAAAATTATGGAACGTTTTGGTCTATTTTTGACCTTGATGCGATCAAAACCAGCTAAATGATTGTGACAAAAAAGTCTGATTTTGGTCTTGAAACAATAGAAAAAAATTTTATTACAACATTAAAAATGATCTGAAATTGGTCTGAATTGGGAATAGTACGGGCAAAAACAGATTAAATTCTTATCTAAAATAGATACACATAATAAAATTAAATTGAATGAAAAATATTAAAAATTTTCATTATTCATAAAACAGATTAAATTTTTTGACCCGGAAACTTAACTTTGATATTTATTATTGTTGACATTAATCGTTCTACAATATAATTTAGCGAAATAGGAAGGGCTACGATAACGACTGGTCCCGGCGATGTTGAATTAATTGCTATGTATCACGAAATTAATGATGAAAATATATTCATTAATATTATTTATATATATTTCTAAGAACACATGTCGCAGAAATAAAAAGAAAAAAGATTAATTATTGACAGTTGAAAAATGAAATGATCTAATGATTGACATATCATTGCATTGAGATGGTACTCTTCAGCATCTCTAATACCCTTTTAATCTCAAATTGATAACATATAAACTGTTCAGCTTGTATAATCGGTCATCATTCTCAGTGGAGCCCTTAGTGAGACAACGTGTCTTTTAAATTCAGTAAATTTTTATTGTTAAAACGTATTTGCCTAAAAACGACAACAGTTTTGACGATAATCTATTTGTATATATCCTGTACTGTTAATAAAACATATAGATATAGGCCAAACTGATAGAAGAAAAGAGAAATACTATGAAACAATTTGAAGATTCAATTCAGCCTGAGAAAAACTGAGTAAGTAATAACTGGGTAAGTATTTTGTTTTAATACATTTATTCGTTAGCCTCTTAATAATGCGCATAATTTATTTTTTTCTTGTAATTAATTTGGCCTAGCAAACACTGATAAAGTTACGCTGCAAAATTCAGGAGTTTTATTTAACCCTTTAACGTTTTGGAGTCTCGAGAAATCTTGGTGTGAGCCTGGAAGGGGAAAAACCAATTATAATGCGTTTTACGGCTGTGTGAGTAGCGGCTTGACTGTATAACGTGTCCATGCGCCCCCTTCTACTTCTTTTTAAGCCCCTTCTCTACAAAACAGACTATAGCTCTCTCACTTAAAGAAGAAGACGGACAATTGAAATTGGAAGTAGATCGATTCGTGAGCAAAGAGGTACGTTCTCTCTGCCAGCAGAATATAATCCAAATAATACCAAGTGGACTCTGAAGTACCGAGAAAAAGCCAGGACTCGTCGAGCTCATGCCTCAAACTGGTATTTACGTCAAAAGGAAAGAGCTACAACGTTGTATACGAGAATCAAACGACGGTAGAACGCTGGCACGCTTGCTGTTAACAGAAGTCTTCAGCCAAAACGCATTGAGTGTGTGCTCATGGACAGGCGAGAAAGCAAAAGCTTTCAATTCCGTGAACATTGACCATCAGGCCAGGACTAGATGAAAACGCGAGAATGGTCCTGCTATCATTCGTTGAAGAGCATGGGAAGAAACGTAGTTGGAGCACGTCTAACACATCAGCTGTTATGAGTACTATTCGGACCAAGATTAAGGACATAAGAGACAAGCATGAGCGGACATGCAAAGCTTGAATAGATATTAAAAGAATAATTTCTGATGAGTTTGCAACTCATTACGGGTCTGAATTATAAATAGTGTATAATAAGTTTTATTAGTGAGTGTTTTTGTGTGTTAGATTAGTTTAGGCTTTGTAGATTAACACAATATTCTTAAACCTTATTATTCTGTTTTACACTAAAGCTAAAATAGTCAAGGAATACATGTATGTCTTGTGAGTATTATTGTTAACTAAAAACGAGTAGTTGTATGCTTATGTTCCTTCGCTGGTCAAATGAGTAATCAGTAAATCTAATTGGTCTATAAGTACAACAACGTAATGAAGTCAAGATCTATCACAAGCTGTAGTAGTCTGATAATGTTTAAACTTTATAGTTTACATTTCCATATCGTTAAAAATGTGTTCTTTGTAACCAATTATACATTCGAAAAATAAACTCGTCTATTTATTCAGATGACCTTTTCGTGCAGGTATTCCGATAAATAAACCAAACGAATTTCTTTGGACTATTTGTTTAACCGCTAGAAAAAAGATCTAGTCAAATACTTATAAGAAGAATTACGCCTTCAGGCTTAATCGTTAAAACTCGGAAATAATCGTATCACTCTATGGCCGTCGCTCATGCGCGCCTTGGTTAGCGGTAAAGAAGCCAGCTCGCGTGGTCTGCTGCAACAGTTGTGCTTGGACTTTTGTACTAGTACGACTACTCTGTGCTAATCAATTCTGACAATTCTTACTTGCATCTCACATTCATTCAAATATTTAAATTATTCATTAAATATAAATAATTATAGTAGATTCAATTATACTTTAAATTCTCAATTCATTTAAATCAGTTTAATAGTTCAGTGAATTAACATAAATAAGTAAAATCAAGTAAATTTGTTTAGTGACGCCACGCGGCCATTACACGCCACCGTTAACAAAGGATTGCATCAGCCACGCGGCTTTAGTCAATCCATAATCGACGCGTGATATTAACAATTAATTACATTAAATCAATTATTAACATTTAATTACGATCTTATTTAATTTAACTTATAAATAATTAAATTCCAATTTCAAATCATTTGATTAATCTCTACACGAAAAACATCAAACTCAATTGACTAACATTCTGTTATCAATCGAATATTATTAGCTCTCACCTAGAGACAATTGAACATTAATAGCTCTCACTCTGAGACAGTTCAAATTAATTAGATATTACCAGCTCCCACCTTGGGACTTATCTAATTCAAATTATCGATAATTTTCTTTATACGGCGGCTGAGCTCACCCCTATTGCGTTATTGCAACGTAATTTACACACACACACACACACACTTACACACATACAATTTACTTGTATAAATTTTAAACAAGGAGGTTTTTCCCAGCCTAGCTGGGTTTTCCTCCTTTGGGGACAAATAAACCATCTAAACTGTTCCCCAAAAAATCCAAGCATTTTTATTTAACTTCCTAATCCCAACTTCATTATATTTTTAAAACAATTACGAGAAATATCCGCATTGGATAGTTTTCGACAAAACACTATTATAATTGCAATTGTATATCCAAGACGATGATTTCCTTTGAGAAAATTTACTTTTTATTGGTAACTGAATCTTTTTTAAATCTAGCGTTCTGCCTAAAGCTTTATATCGCCCTCCTAAGCAATGGTCAAAATATTACCATTCATGCTATTCGTACGCACAATTAATTGAAATTGTTGATATCTTTGATCGTATTTTAGACTAGTTCCTTATTGGCTCAATTAGGTTGAACGCTGTTGACAGAGAACTTTCAATTGATGAAATCGTTATTTGATTGCAAAAAATCAGTAATTCAATTACTTTTCTAGAAAAACTTATCAATGGAACAGGATATTCATGTTCGATATTTTGCTGTTACAGTTGGACGTGTCCTTATCAAGTACCGATAAATAAATGGGGTGGTTTCAAATGTTATCGGTTTATGTGGAGACTAGTTAAAGCACTTATCAATTTATGCTTGATAAAGGACCCAATTATTTACTTGTTTATTCCAACAAAATATCATTAGTATTAGATTTAATGAATTCTTGTTATGTTGATTAACTAATTTCAGTTACAGGAAAATCGTGAATGTTACAGGAATAGCTGGATCATGAACACTAAAATATTTTTCATTAAAAACTGTAGTAACATTCTATTACAGTTTCAGGGAGTCACCAGTTAAACAACATTTTACATTTTTATCGTTTAAAGGTCGAATTACTGTTCATGATAATGGGGTTATCGTTAGTACAAATAGTTATTGCTGTACAAAGTTTTTATAGTGTTAAATATATTTACTTATAACACTGATATCAATTGTTGAATATTTTGAGGGTTCCTCAGAGCTACGTCTCGATGATTACAGAACATACACATGACAAGGATTTTAAGTACAAGAAATTTAAATGGCGCGCGTTTTTCCTATCCTTTCTTTCATTTTTACGTGGTTAAAATGCTATGTTCTTGAATGTGACGTGTTAACCTCTAATTTGCAAACGTCATGCAACGAACTACTATGAAATTAGTTAAGGTCGCTATTATCAAGGTTGTTTATCGTGCAAAACAAGTTTGTTTTAGTTTCATTATAACTAAAAATGAGTTTATTAGATTGTGTAAGTTAAAAATAGTTATGTAGCGCCGCCTCACGTACTTACGGTGATTTAGTAAGCCGATTTCAAGGTTATTCTAAATCTAGATTTCGGTTAATGCCTATGGAAACAATAAATACTCTCATAGAATTGTTAATAACAATGTAACTACTCAAAATTGGTTGTAAAAAACATTCTTATTCAAAACAAACATGTTTTTGTGACGTATAGAATTATTCATCCGCTCGGTGAAGTAGATAATTTATATACATAATCAATTTGCAACCGGTTCTTTCGGAAAAAATTAATTTTAATGATACAAAACATGTTTTGATAAGTTTATTCTTATTTATTTAACGACCCAGTAACGATAAAGTCGATACCTAATGCTAATTAAGAATACATTTACTAAACTGGATATAAGGCTTGATATAAAATTTTGGTGTGGTTAGTAGGTATATAAAATCATTTACATACTTGTTGTCCCCAAATCAATAACTTTTTTAGCGTTAGACTGTTTTTTGATCATGCGTTAACTGTTTTATACCATTATCTCGTCAGAGTTGAAGAGTGGGGAGGTACTCTTATCTTCAATGTTACATCATTAACTATTTATGGATACATAAATGTAAATAAACTATCGACCTGAAAAATCTGTCTGACCTTTTTAAATCTTGTTTGACGCAACCGTTGGAAAATCATCGAAAAGAAACACAATATTTTTTTTTCTAACACCAACAACCAGAAATTATTAATTATAACTGGCTGCAACTTTTCGAATGATTCAGCACTGAGTGTTACGTTGGCAGGATCTCTAGATAGTTCATGTTGTTTATGTTACCTATTTTTAGTAGAGTTAGGAGGTGAAAATGACGGCGTTTGAAAAACTAAAATGCACCGTCTCGGAAACATAACTTATTTTTTATTTAGAATTGGTTACAATAATAATTTTTATCAGCGTTCTGAAATCAGCTTGGAATTTTATAAGTTTTGAGATTTGAAAGTAGTTTCTGACGTAACAAGCATCGAACGTATCATCTTAAGAACTTGATTAATGATGTTACACAGTAGACATTTTGTGTAATTACATAAATTTACCATATTTTTCGTATTAGCATAAATGCTATACCTATAGACAGTATTTTCAATACGCTCCTGTGTTATTTTGACATAATATTCGTCATAATATATACAAAATTTCTTACTATATATAATTCATTCTGTTATTTCTTTATTGTTATTGAAACAATAACCTGACCTGAGCGTCGATAACCTCTGACATTTTCGCCGATAATGTAGTCACTACATGTCTTTCCGTGATTAGTGATTTTCTTTTCAGGCCTTTTGACACTTTGACTTGATTAACCGATCAGTATTGATCTTGCTGCTGAGTTAAAAGTACGTGTTCAACAGCTTTGAACAAATGGCTTACTCAACACTAAAAAAGTTTACTGTAGTGGAGTTTAGTAGTGAAACGGATGAAGCCGTGTTCATGTATGTTCCACGTTCTTGGATAACGAGTTATTCTGAAAGAAAGATGACTGTTGTTTTACCGAGAGGAGATGAATCCCTATTGGAATTAGATCCCGCTATTTTTAACATGCTTCCATTAAGCAACTGGCCGCAGTATGAAGGAAAAAGGATCTACGAAACTGGTGAGAGTACATTTTTTAACTTTAATTTAATTATTTTTTACTGTTGTAAATATTAACTCCTGGTTTATTTGCAGATAGTGTTGAAGAGGCATGGCAGATAACAAATTCGAAAAATAATGCTCTAAAAGAAGCAAAAGGAATGATGATCAGTTATGTAGCAGTCGTTACTTCAGTAATTAAAGAGATTAGTGACCAACTTCAAAGAGGGAATCAACATGGGCCATCTACGTCTTCTGGTATGATGAACAGATTAAATGCCGTCACCATGCTTGAAATCATCCAGCCGATAGTAGTTTGAATCGTTACATTGCTGACGTCGTTAGAATCAACAGGAGCTACCCAGTAATCAACGAAAAGCTTGGGATTACTAACCAGACTGACTTTGAAAATATACAACGGCTGAAGACGTTCTCCAACAACTATGCAGAATTTTTTCAGGGTGTTATAAACCAGCATATTAACAGCATTACTGCGAATATGAAGTCGGCGTCTCCGTCGGCTGATGATGTGATGGCGCAAAACGTCAAGATTTTAAATGAACTTATGAGTACCTTCATAGTAGTGTTATGTGTTATGAACGGTAACATTAGTTAGGTTAGAATATTATTAGTAAGAATGTTTTTAATACGATAAGAAAATTGATGTAATAATCGCATCAGTGATACAAAAATAGGTACTTGTAAGTATTCAGATCTAGGTAATAAATATAATTAACATGCCACGTTTGTTGTTACTTATCCAACCCTAAACACAAATCATGTATGGTCGTATTATCAACTGTAGACAGCTGTCTGCTTAAGTTGCACAAACAGATAAGCTATCAGTATGTTTGATGAAATAATAATAAATAATGATATAATTAACTGCGCAAAGTCGTCCCAACTCACACTTGTTATCTATGTTAATGGGTCTATTGTGATACTCATTTAACGAACAAGTCGAAAGATATCGGTCACGTACCAACAAAAAGTTAGATCATATTTCGTGACTCTGTCTATGTAAGGGAATAAGAATTATCGTCAAGTCCGTCAACAAAGCACTTAAAAAATATTTTGCCTGACAAATTCAAGAAACCGGACCACGTTTTACGACTACAACATTTTGGCATGGAACTACGTTTTATATCGGAAACTGTTGGTAATAAATCATACTTTTAAATCAGTAGTATGTCCATAACTTTGGCTGGCGCGAAAAGGTAAATTTTAAAAAATTTCAACTAAGAATCATTACTGAACCAAATGAGAAAATCATTCAAACCTAATATCTTCTGCGAAGTACGTGTCGTCACGAAACGCTAATGACCTCGACAATTAATAACCGCGATAGCTCGTATTACGTTCCCATCAATGTCACTTTTATACGGCAGTGACCAATCCACTAGTGTTGCTCGTTAAGCTCAAGAGTATGGACGTACTACAGATATATTTTCGCCTTTTGTCTGGCTCGTGTGAATATAAAAGCGACGTTAAAAACAGTTTGCTGTAATCACTATTCTACACGCGGGTAAAGCGAACGCGTACTATTAGAAAATAATTGAATTAGTGTTATTTTAGTAATTTTATGACAAAAGACTACTTTTGTTGATTGATACCTTGTTGACATTGCCATCAAGAGACAGATACGCTAAAATGAAGGTAAGTATCGCTTGTTTGCAGTCTAAGGAACCCATTTGTTTCTCATATAACTGAGTTTTATGCTGAGGCCCTTCGACGAAGTAAGATCGAGGTCACATGACCGGAAAAACACTAGTGCGTCATTCGTTTCGCCTCAATGAGAATTGTTATTGTTACTGACGTACGTGTATTTATTTTTTCAGGTAAATTATGCTGATGACTACCCGTACGTGGTGGTCGAATTTTTGCAGTTACCGTATGCAGATATTGGCGACTACGTTTGTATACCTCGCTCTTGGATACGGGTCCACAAAGCGACAAATAGAAAGAGCATAGTTGCATATCCTGATGAACTTCCATCGATAACTAAAATGCGAATTATGAACTGTGATGAACCTTCGGAAAAATGGGAACTCTACTTAGCAATCGTAAAAGTTGAAAAACGTGAGTATTTTTTTAGATGCTCAATCTTGAATACATTGACAGCATTGACTTGTAATTAAGTTAGCATACCAAAATGTGACGTAATCAGTAAATCGTTAATGACTTGATTGAATAATTATGTTTTATTTCTTTCAGGTTCCTATAAGGATGCTTATCAGTATATCATGGAGAAAATTCATAATGCTTCTAAGAATAGTCATTCGGCTGTGATAAGAACCAGTGGGTATTTTTTGTTATTCGTGGGAATTTACTTTTATAATATTTACCTTTGATGATAAACTATTTTTTCAGGTTATAAACGTGTGCCAGTCACAGCAACAAAACGATACAGTCCGTTGCTGAAAATAGTCAATCTGTCAAATCCTCAATCGCAAAAGAATAGAAATAAATTGAAAGTAGTAGATAAAGTGGATAAAGTAAGACAAAGTGGTACAATTTCAAATCCAAATAAGCGTCCTCAACATTACAACGTAGAATTGAGAACACTAACTTCATCGAAACCGACGGGCTTCTTTTTTTCTGAAAATACTGTGATTAAGGAAAATTGTAAAATAGAACATCAAGATCAAGCTTCTCGTGATGATCGATCAAGTTCTGACGATTTGTTACTCAGATATCCCTACATCCAGCGAAAACCGGAAAAGGATAAAGAAACCCGAATTAATAGTCTGGGAGCTGGCTTTCGAAGCACGGGAAAAACCTTTTATGCTTCAAAGTTTTCCCCAACGTTTGTAAACCAAATTTGTGGTTATACGCCGAAGCCAGAAGAAAACCGACTGTTTTCAATTTATCGGAAACATTTAGATCACATTGCATTGACTCAAGGAATACAAGACAGCAGGATTCCGAATCTACGAACCTTTACTCTTGATCTTCCAGAACCTCTGATCCAGGACCCAAATATCGGATCAAATATCTCGTTTGCCATTCAAAACCCTACGAATGAAAATAACCAATTCAGTCAAATAGAGATTTTAAAGTCAACGCCGGTTATTCAAGAGCATCCACAAGTTTTGCCGAATCAGAAGACACCTGACCAATCTTCAGAAGTGAAGTGTGCTACTTCCGAACCTACCACCCATAGTCATATGACGTGTGCTTCACATGCATCGATTGTCTGTACAAATTCAGCAGAGCATCAGGATTCAATTGTAGAAGACATGGTCGTTGACGAATTGACTGAGGCGAGCTGTATTGAACAGAATGTCTTCTCTGGAACTAGAGCAGAGAATGAATCCTCTGCTAATCCAAAAGTTCTGGAAGAGACAAATCATTCAGGGCAGGCCGTAGAGAGTTCTATGGAGGAAAGATCACCGATGGTTGAAGCAGTTACGTCGAGTGGAATATTGTCGTCGCAAGATGTTGATTATGATGAGCAAAGTAACTCTTCAGAACTAAGTTCAGACGAAATAATAACTACTAGTCCGAACTCTCATAAACAAGCGAACCAATCAGTTAATTCTGTATTGAACCAGGCAGATGTCTGGGCGGAGCAATTATTTGATCTTTTTCAAAAAATGAAAATCAACTTTTCGGAAACCTGTCAGATCGCTCATGAATTGTACGAATCATTAGTTCAGTCCCAAAAAGTGATCGAATGTATGGCAAATGCATCAGAAAATTTGCGAGCATTGAAGAAGGGCAAAGTCGCTGTAGTGACGTCTAAAGACGTTACGGCGGAAGTTCAACAAAGAGCTGAAGTAAATCAAGTTGAGAGGAAAGAGGAAGAAAGCCCTGATGTAAATATGGAGGAAGACAAAAAGGAAGATAACGATGTGGACTCTAAAAGTAGCGAAAATTATGACGATAGGGGTGGAGATACCAAAGATGTGAAACATCAGGATGGGGATAATAAGGTTCCGAAAACGACTCGTGGCCACATTCGGTCCTTTGTATTACCTCCGGAATACGATCCACATGATACTAAATGGACACTAAAGTACCGTGAGAATGATCCGCAACTTAACCTCGTTGAACTTGTCTCTGGAAGCAATGTATTTATCAACTCTATAAAACTAGCGCATTGTATGCGATCTGCAAGAGACAGTAAAGCGTTAGCTCGAAAGTTATTAGAGGAAATTTTTACTCCGAGCGCGTTGAGTGTTTGTTCACTAACAGGCGTTAGAGCTAACGCTTTTGATATAAGCGGCGAGAATGTCAGGCCTGGGTTAGATGCGAATGCAAGAATGGCTATATTAACGTTCGTCGAAAAGCATGCTCTGAAAAAAAAGTGGGGTGCATTTGACTCGCAGAGTGTCATTAATACCTTACGCAGCAAAATTCAGGATATAAGAGCTAAACATGCTAAAACATCGTGAAGCTATTTTCTAGGTAGATCTTTTTTGTCCAAATAATCGATTGAATCGGCCATGTTTTCCATTATTTATTGTCCCTCTAGTATAAGTTAAATTAAGAACACTAAAAATATATGCAAATATATGCTATTGTTATTGTCAGTTTCTTTTATTTTAATAAACGCTGTATATCAAACTCTAGTTCGCTTCACGTAATAATTACCGTAACTCCTATTCTTTCCCGCTTCACAGCATTATTTATATTTGTTAAAAAATGTGGAACGCTTCACGATTTTGCGTGTCATTACTAAGAAATAATGGCTTCCCACTGCGCATTGTTTTTTAATGCGAAAATATCATGAAAATTCCATGACTAATGGCTCCAATTAACTCAGCACAGAAATACTTGTTAACAACCACTCAGTAACAGTTATTGTCCTAATGTTTTTTAATAGGTGTCAAATATGGTGTTATGGTGTCAAGTTTTGTATTAATATGAATCCATTACGATCAATTTAAAATAAAAAAACAAAGTCATACGGTTATTAAAACCGTCAAAACGTCATAATAAATGTCTTATCGCATGATTTATAATAAAATCTGTTTGTAGAGCCAGTTAGATGGAACTGTGAATGAAAAAACGGTAAGCTCTTAATAGTACTCCGTGTCCCAGATCTGAAACGAATTGTTTATGACTGCGTAAGAGGGTTTATTCTCAGAAAAATACCAACTGTGTGAAATAATTTATATTGACTGATGATGACGTTTATGATAGCGACGTCAAATAAATTCATACATATTCAAATTATGGTAATAAATGCTCTCGATTCATCGCAAGCTGTTGAATAATCAGAGTCTTTAAATCAGGCGCTTACAATATTTAACGCATTCTGAATATTTGATTATTTTAGTTACGAATACGCTGAAGGTAAAACGATTTAAATTCTTAATACGTATATGTATGAAATTCTATGTTTGAAATTCTATGTTGGTGATTAATTCCTCGCACGTTATAGCAATCATATTAATATTGTCCAGTTGCTAGCCAGACTCAACGCTGCCATAACCTTCGTCGTATCATTTAGGAATCCGATATGATTGATTTTGAGTTGTCAATGTTTTATTTTAATTGCAGTTTTGGAAAAGGAAACTACGGGTAACATAGTTATGTATCAAAGTTGAATCAGGATGGTTTATAAATAGCGAATCTTTGCGTTTTAGAGAGGTTACAAATCCGGGATAAATTAGCATATCAAGTAGCTTTTCGAATTATGTATGTTGAAGTTATTTGCAGTGCTTTTGAGCGCACAATTTACTGTAAAAAATGTATCATACTATATTGTTTTGAATTTGATAAGAATTTTACAGTATATAATTTATAGCAACATACACGTATAAAAGTGGTGCGGATAGCTTTAGCCAATTGTGGATCGTGGCTTTTGGAATTTTTTAACTAAATTGTATAAGTATCGTTCATTAATGAGGAAATCTTAAGCTTTTTGAATAGTGAATAAAAATGATGAACAACTCTCTGACCCTCGACACTATGACGTAATCTAGTAGATATTGCTCAAAAACGACCAAGTCCGTTAATTTTCATGTTTGGGAACCTTTCTAGTGGAACGGAAGCTCTAGCTGACTAAGTTCTTTAGAAACTCCATACAATTAGGACTATTGCTAATCTGAGTCCACTAGGATAAGTTTTGATGTCGAAAAATATGAAAAAGTTGTTATTTTCTGGGCAAAATAAAAAAATTATGCGAAGTACACTCATTTGTAATGCGTCCTCGCGACTATGTAGTCATAATTTTGTTATTATCAACTTTGACTCTAGATGTTACTCATTTAATTGTCAGCTAAGTACGACTATATTTATACGGAATTTTATTTTGATATGCGTATCTAAGGACACTTCAAGAACACTTCGATAGCTCACCAAGCGATATGATTCCGTTCTAAAATTCAGCGACGACAACCATTGATCTTTGTTGCTCCATTACTTAGAACATCTACATATATACGTGCTTCCTGGAGCAGATAGTTTTCTTTCTTAGGTGGTGTCTTCTGTCGTTATTTCATTCTTGTCAGACACACTAGATCTAAGCACGATGACTCTGCCCAAGAAGTCAGTCATTGTAGATCTTAAAGAAATCTTTAAGTCAAACCAGAATCTTTATAAAAGTGTCCCTAAAATCTGGCCCTACCGCACGGCGGAAGGATTGTCGTTATCGATTGATCTTAACAATGATGATAAGTTATCAGCTCTGCACCTCCGTTACTAAGTTGACTAAGTCATGTACCGACGTTCATATGTGAGCTCGATAAGTGACGTATTTCGATAGAATTTTTACTAACTATTAGATCTAGATCTAAATAATGTATGTTCCTTATTGCACACATGGATGTCAATTTATTTATGTCAACAACGAAGTTCGATGTTTTCTCAGCTGTGGGAGGGATTTTGGAGCGTTCTTTATCAATAAAAAACTCTAAAGGTATTAACTTTACCCACAAAATATGTTTATTCACATATACCGTGCTTACAAACCAATCTTAGACCTAGTTTTTACGTGAGTGTTCCGTGACGTACTTCTGAAGAGCTTCAGCTGCTTCTTTGAAAACTGGACGTAGCTGGCGGGACACCCTCTCTGTTACCAAGCATGGTCCTTGCGATTTAGAAGCTGATCCATAAAATGTACTGTTTGACCCGAATTGACCACTTTCATTAATAGCATGCCGAGACTGCCGCTTAGCGTCAATATCATTATTTTTGGTGATTGACGACTTGTAGTCTTGTGGAGAAGGAAATACTTTTCGCTGCTTGACGTCAGTGTAGACTTTGTTCATACTGCGTTTCCGATCGGCAAAATCACTAGCTGCATTGGGCGTTAATCCCTGATTACCCATGTTGCATTTATTTATTTATTTTATTTATTTATTTATTTACTTCTGGTATAACATTCTATAGAGGTGCAAGAAGCACCTGTGCATAGACACCAGAAAAATATAATACATTTATAAAAATTAATACATAATATTAAATTAACTAAGTAAATTGTGTACAGAGTATATTAAGAATAATTTTACAAAATTTTCGTTGTGCTTAATTATTGGTAGCGTATCACTGCCTTGCTAAATGAGTTGGTTGATACACTGAATAATACGTATTGAGTTAGAATTGGTAATTTACTATTATTAGCACGTTTTATCAAACCGGATGCCAATGCCGGGATGTGTATGTGTTATCAACTTTGGACTAAGCGTTTATATAGGCCATATCAATTCGTCCCATTTCTGTGTTAACCTCGTATCTCCATTTTTTTCGAAATTGAGATTTTTAGCGAAAATCACTCCTTAGCACTCTTGTAACGTAAAACAAAACATGCAATGTTCACAAAGATGATAGAATTTTTTTTAGAGGCTTTTGATTTTTCTCGTATCTACATATTCGAATTCAAAAACCTCGTATCTACCGTAAGTATCGCCGAAAACGTTAAAATGGCGTTGTTGTCTTAATACTGAATGTTTGTAAACGTGTTCACACTTAAGTTGACTATATTTTGTTGATTGACATTTATTTTTTATCCATATAAATACATACAAATATTATTTAGCTCTTCGAGCTCAAAAGTCTGATAGAAGTTTGATGCAACAATATTTTTTAAATTTTCAAATCGCGATTACTTTTGAATAAATGGAACGATTTTTACGCGGTTGGTGACATTCAACGCAATTTTTTAAGCCTCATAAAAAATCTTTAAGTTCAATTTGATTGAACCACGAATTTCGGAGTAATTCCGAAAAAACACTTTTTTCGGTTTTCTTTCGTCAACGATAACTCACGAACGAATCAACCGATGTTGACCGGGCTGACAGCAATCGACGTGGTTTATTAATGTTAAGAGCTAATTAGTTTTTGGAATTAATCGGTAAAGCCGTTTAAAAGTTATTCCAAAAAAACTATATTAAAAAAAATTTTTTTTCGTAGTTTTTTTGAGATTTCTTAAAATCTACCGGTGCGAATCAGTCCAAATTATATTTAAAATCTAAGTTCAGTCCTAGTTATATTTAAAATAGTCCTAGTTATATTTAAAATCTAAGCCCTTCCAAATTGCACCAACTGCGATAAAATCGGTCAAGCCGTTTAAAAGTTATGAGAGGTTTACATACATCCACGCACACACATACACACATACATACATACAGACGTACAGACACCATCACGGGGGTGGTCAAAGAAGCTTCCTGAGACCTTGAAACGTCGAGATCTAGTGAAAAATCAATTTTTACAAAAGGGGGTAAAACCAATAACTTCCCGATTTTTGAAGATCTCCGATTTTCTTAGCGGGAAGTTAAAAATAATTAAATCATATTATAAATAGTAATCACATGATTTATAATATATTAAATCAAAATCAAATAAATTTGTTTAAATTAATAACTATAAAATAATAATGAATTGAAAGCCTTGCATAACAGAATTTTTCGCCAATGATCTTATAGAAAAAACAATTTTTTTTTGTTTTAAAACCTCGTATCTGCAAAAAAAATCACCAGGGTGTTTGATGAGAAAACTCGTATCTACATGAAATTGACAATAACAACAAAGCATCGATGCAGATAGCAAAAATCATGTTTAATTCTTTTAAGGTGATTGATAAAGAGCATAAATTTTGAATTAGTTATAACTTTTTATAAAAATTAAGTAACTCTAAACGTTTTTATCGATTTACCGAAAATTACGATTTTGTAGATACGAGGTTTACACAGAAACGGGACGAATTGTTTTTCAGAGACACAAATTCGGGCGCCACTTATAACGATTACATCACTGAGACAGACTTTAATTTAAATATCAGAAGCCAACAATGTGTCGATCGTCTAAGCTCACTACACGTTCCACAAATAGAACTTTTGCACGTTAAACAGGTGCTTCCGTGAACGCGTTTCAATGCCATCTAAGCGAAGACTAAATATCACGCAATCGTGTATTCCTCAACGAACACATTTTATCACGTTATCACGCTTCACGTGTTATTGTTCTGTACATCATTATGTAACTTTCCACGAATACGCGTTTTTCCGTTGGTTGGTAATAAAGAACACTATTCTTGACATTGGCCTTCTCAAAGTTATCGTAGAATGATGTAAGCTCGTTCACGAATTGAGTTACTGGTACACATTAGTATGGTAGTTTGGTGCTATCTATACTGATACAAGTGAAGAAGATCCAATTCATTGTTTTAATTTGAAATCAAAAATATGGATCGTTTCACAATTGTGAAATTAATTAAATGCACTAAAGATATTATTCATAGGTTCGACAAATATTTTTGTTATTTTCAGCGAAAGATGCTTCTGTTTATGATTATATCAACAGTTAACAGAGAATATATAGGGTAATGTAGAAGTTATCAGCCGATCAATCTAAGCGCTTAGGCTGCCCGAATGAGGCCTGCGGTGGGTGTTCAAATTTCCGAGATACTTTTATGGCGATCGTAGCGCTTTGACCGGCAGCCGGCTGACCTTGACCTTGACCAGGTTATTGTGCTAGGGTGAGGCATGGTAAATGAGGGTACATTAATTGTAAGTCGGTCACAGTTTAAATAGAACTATGAATCATGTCTCAAAGTTAGGAACGGATCATTGTAGTCCAATAAGATTCTTAAAGAAAACAAGATGCTTTTGTCGAAGAAAATATCTTATTTTTTTTTTTCGTTTATTTTTACTGTAGTTGCATATTAACAACGCACTTACAACGTTCTAATTGAAGTTTTAGTGTAATAAATAATAGTTTGAAACACTAAAAAAAGATCTAATATAAAAATTCAGTTTCTTGTAAGAAAGACTAATGTGCTTCATACATATTTTATTGACATAACTTGGTAGATTAATTATCAAAATATTTCAAAAAGCATCCCTTCATACTTTATAAAGTGCTTCAACGGTTCGTATTCAATTAACAAAACCCTCGCTTATCTAGCTTTGTTTGTTTTACAAACATGGACCAGATAATTGACTAAGTGAATAATAACCTATTTATTGCGAGGTCACGAATGTGACAATTTCCTACCCATCAGCAGACCAATTGGAGATGGGATTTGAAAGGATTATTACCTGCCAACCAGCGCTAGCAGAATGGACTGAGTACCAGGGTGTCGTCGAACGTGAAGCAGGTGAGTCCCTTGATCGTCCCTCCACTTCTCTAATTATATTTCCGTTCATGGTAAATTTTTCAGGCTAGACTAATGGGGTTTATAGTGTAAGCTGATTTAAAATGTTTTACACACCAAGCTTTTATTTGCTTAGTTAATGCCTACCTTATCTACCTTTTTATTGCGGCGGATACCGACTTGTGCTTTGTGTATCACATTTATCCTGTTCCTCACCACTTTCTAGGCTCTTTGAACAGTGACTTAGAAAAACCACAGAAAAAACCCTTACCAATACAGTTGGAGCAGAGTTTTCCGGTAATCAATAATAAATTCTTCTTTATCGATTACCGGAACATTAGACCAGTCTCTTAGTGAGTAGAAATCTACGCACTGGCCCGTGGCTAAGCGGTCACCCATCCAAGTAGCAACTACTATCGATGCTGTTTAACATATGCGATAGCCAATGATACGTGGCTATCTTTGCCGCTTCATTGTGAATTGAACTATCTCCTTTAGGTAATTAAAATCCGAATTCAACTTGTTTCAGATACTTATCGAGCTGGCATACTGTACGTGAAGCGCAGAGATAGCACGCCTTTGGATGAAGAACTTTTAATGCTCTGGAGTCGCATCTGCCTTCAGTACGTGGACGAACTTGGACGTTTTCACCCTGTTTCATTGATGTGCAAAATTTGGTCGCGCATTTGGAACTAAGGATGTTACAATATAATCCTTTATGCAGCAATTGTTGTAAAAAAGTAACGTAACTTATTAAAAAGCATTTTATTTACTTGAAGTTTTTTTTTCTCTATTAGAAAAACGCTGACGAGTCTCAGTTCCAGTGACCTTCATTAGTTATTATGATAAGTGAAAGCGGTTCTAGTAATTCTTAACATAAATCAACATTAAGCACCCCATGTATTTTACTTTAAGTACCCCATATGGCGTTACGTAAATAATTCAAGTAGAGGCGTGTTTAACCGCTAGAAAAAAGATCTAGTCAAATACTTATAAGAAGAATTACGCCTTCGGGCTTAATCGTTAAAACTCGGGAATAATCGTATCACGCTATGGCCGTCGCTCATGCGCGCCTTGGTTAGCGGTAGAGAAGCCGGCTCGCGTGGTCTGCTGCAACAGTTGTGCTTGGACTCTTGTACTAGTACGACTACTCTGTGTCAATCGATTCTAATATTTCTTACTTGCATCTCACATTTATTCAGATACTTAAATTATTCATTAAATATAAATAATTACTTCAACTTAATAACAATTATATTCTCAAATCATTCAAATCAGTTTAATAGTTCAGTGAATTAGAATAACTAAAATCAAAGTAGATTTAATTAGTGACGCCACGCGGCCATTACGCGCCATATTCACAAAGGATTGCATCAGCCACGCGGCTTTAGTCAATCCCTAATTAACACGCGATATTAATATTGAATTCATTACCAATATTTACTTACTATTTTTACTTAATCATAAATATTAACATTTCCATTCTGAAATTAAATTCATTTGATTAATTCGTATATGAAAACCTAAATTCAACCTACAAAAAACAGTTTCACTGTAAAATGTCGCGCCAAGTACACGTCCAACTATTGTAACAGAGACAATGATATCCTCATTATTGCAAAAATAAAAAAATCTGATCTTTACAAAAAAATGTGAAATAAAAAAAAACCAAGTACACAAAACTCGGATTAAAAAAAACACTCATTAAAAATGGTGAGAATTGAAAAAAAAAAATTGGTGTAGTTTATTTATAAAAAAAACGAAAGAAAAATTTGCACTTTATAAAAAAATATAAAATAAAAAAAAACCAAAGTAACCGCTGTGATTTTCAATAATTGCAAAGTTTTTGTGGCAAATTTAACAATTGAAAACAATTTTTTAAACGTACTTGGCGCGCGTCATTGACTACCCCCAATTTTTTCTGATGCATTGTAAATGACTTCACAATATCACTAAAATAATTTATTTATGTCAATTATCAGTTTAAGAAGTTTGTATTGCTCAAGCATGCTTCAATGTTATATTTTTCTAAAACAATTTAATAAACATCTAAATTAAAGTTGCCAGTAGTTGCTCAGAAACCAGTACTTGTCCACTCTGTGTGTTTTTATATCTATATTTAAAAATGCAGTTATACAAATACAAAGAATGGGAAGGAATTTGTTCCTGAGCAGCTACTGGGGGTACTTTACATTACTGGTAATCAAATCCTTTGCTCTTTTCTTGATTCAATTGAAATGCCAGAAAACATCATATTTATATAAGTATAAATCTAATCTAATTCGTGAAAAAATAAGAACAAGTTTGAATTTTAATTCTAAAATAGATTTAATTAAAAATATCAAATTAATCATTAGTGAAGTCAACAACGGTGTAGAAGGAGTGTAACAATTGTTGTTCATAAACTGCTTTCCAATACCAAGTTTCTGGCGCTACATCAGCCATGAAAAAATTGGGGGTAGTCAATGACGCGCGCCAAGTACGTTTAAAAAATTATTTTCAATTGTTAAATTTGCCACAAAAACTTTGCAATTATTGAAAATCACAGCGGTTACTTAGTTTTTTTTTATTTTATATTTTTTTATAAAGTGCAAATTTTTCTTTCGTTTTTTTTTTATAAATAAACTACACCAATTTTTTTTTTCAATTCTCACCATTTTTAATGAGTGTTTTTTTTAATCCGAGTTTTGTGTACTTGGTTTTTTTTTATTTCACATTTTTTTGTAAAGATCAGATTTTTTTATTTTTGCAATAATGAGGATATCATTGTCTCTGTTACAATAGTTGGACGTGTACTTGGCACGACATTTTACAGTGAAACTGTTTTTTGTGGGATTTGACATATTTGAATTCGAATTACGCGCGCGATTAATGAACGTGACTTCTGTAAGAAAAAACTTACTGACTACTCAGAATCCCATAATAAAATTGAGATGAAATGTATGTGAAACCAATCTATTCGTGATATGATTGGTTGAATATATGATATGCATGAAAATATATGCAAACTCTATAGTCAAGGCGCGCGCTTGCGCGCGCAAATTTGAATTCTAGTCCCATAATAAAATTGAGATGAAATGTATGTGAAACCAATTTATTCGTGATGTGATTGGTCGAAAATAAATATTCTCATTCTGATTGGTTGAAAGTGAATATACTATACATAAACGACACATAAATATATCATGACAATAAATATGATGCGCGCGCTTGCGCGCGAAAATTAAATTCTAGTCAGAATAATAATAGACAAGTATAGTGCGGAGCATTAACGCCTGGGCTGATGTTTTCATGAGTACAGTGAAAACTGTATAAAGTTACGCAGGTTGTCTTTCTTTCCATTACAAAATTTTTTCTTAGTATACTATCTACTTATGGGTGCTTAAGTTTTAGAACCTATACTAAAGTTAAGTATAGTTAGGAGATAAAGTTAAGTGCTACCAACTTCGAAATAATAAAATTCGCCCTAAATTTGTAAAATCTCGTGTAGAATCGAAAACAGGCGCAGGCAAAATTTTTCATATTTAAGATATATTAAATAATTGTTCATATCCAATAATTTTTGGTAATTTGTGTAAAATCCGTCAAAAAAAACTTATTAAAAATAGTGTGAAGTGTCAGTGTCTTGGCAATAATAAAAAATATAGACCTAAATATGTGAGGAGGTTATGTTGACATATGATTAGAGAATAGAGACACGTTGTCTCACGCCATATGTTGGACGTGTACTTGGCGCGAGACACTAACGTGTCTCCGGATTAACTAACGATCTGTTATTAATTGAATATTAGTAGCTCTCACCTTGAGACAATTTATCTAACTAATTGAACATTAGTAGCTCTCACCATGAGACAATTTATCTAACTAATTGAACATTAGTAGCGCTCACCTTAAAACAATTCATCTAATTAATTGAACATTATTAGCTCTCGCCTTGAGACAGTTCATCTAATTAATTAGATATTACTAGCTCCTACCTTGGGACAATACAAATTTAAATTATCGATAATTTTCTTTATACGGCGGCTGAGCTCACCCCTATTGCGTTATTGCAACGTAATTTACACACACACACACTTACACACATACAATTTACTTGTATAAATTTTAAACAAGGAGGTTTTCCCCAGCCTAGCTGGGTTTTCCTCCTTTGGGGGCAAATAAACCATCTAAACTGTTCCCCAAAAAATCCAAGCATTTTTATTTAACTTCCTAATCCCAACTTCATCATATTTTTAAAACAATTACGAGAAATATCCGCATTGGATAGTTTTCGACAAAACAGGCGCTTGGCAGAATTCTAGACGAAGCGCATTATTTTCTTTGCGCTATACCTACATGAAAATTCTTATTAACACGTTTTAATCACAGTATTAGTAGAAGCAAACTGCAAATAAAGAAAACCCTTGTTATCTATAATTACTATTACATATTAACTTAACTAAACTAACTATGTTACTGACGAGAGATAAGGTATGTAAATCAAAATCAAAAACACTAGTAGGTTCCTTAGATAAGTTATTATTCTCTCATGGACTAAAGAACGTGGTATGTCAATACTGATCTATACTCTCCAAGCAACGTTATCTAATACGTCACCTATTTAATGTGCTTTAACCAGTTGTATCATATAAATTAAATAAAGTTTGCCAAACTCGTGAGCGCTGGGCATGTGACTAATGTGATTCGAATGAGTTTCCCTTTTAATTCGCTACGTCTACTAAAACACGTGTTCGTTCGCTGATAATATATTTTCTCTTACTCAGAAAGATTTGGTGCCGCACTGTCTGCCACAATGATTTAAATATCCCATAACCGTGGTCATTAAACGGCAGTTAACTAAAATGAATTAATTTATGCAAATTGTTTTATATCGTTTTAACTTTATTACTATGAATGTTATTAATAATTATGGTCTTTCATAACGTTGGATCAGGAATTTAATACAAAAAAGAAGACTTGAGCCTACAATGTGGTCAGATTGGTCAGATTTACATTAGCATAAGAGATGGGCATTGCCAAAAAAATCGATTATTATTTAACGTAACATTATAAGTTTTAAAAAATGCCAGGATTTGAGAATTCCAGTCCTAATGAGCCGTATATTTACGATGTTAAGATAAATAATCAATGCTCGGAAAATCAAAAGCTCAGTTTATCAAACATTTCTGCCAGTCTGCTAATCCTATCGTAAAATGTATTCACAAGTGCTATTATTGGCAGCAGAATTTTGACGTCTGCGGAAACAATAATGCTTATGATGAAAATGATTGCCAGCTAGACTAAAGCTCTAGTTCATTAAATCAGAAAGTCTATTCGATTCTGAAAGGCTAGGAATAGCTTATGGTTTACTTCGTAGCCGTTTATAGCAAGCCTGAAAATTTTGTTTTTATGCAAACAGACTTTTTTGTGTTCCAATTTGCCCTAGAACTGATTATTGATCTGACCTTCGAGTATGCCAAACAAATTAATCTTTTTTCAAGAGGTTTCATGGAGGTGTCAGTCGACTAACCGACCTGTTTAGGTAACACACGTGTACGGTTTTTATTTGCCGGAATATAAGATGACGAACGTAACAGAAATCAAACAGTTCTTCAATCAGTTAGGATGTGTTGGTTAAAGGTTCCGAGAGAATCTAACAAAGGTAGTGATCTGGAAACTGGTTATCCTGGTGAGCTGGAGGCTTCTAGTAATTTTAAGTACCTGCGAACTCGTCATAGCTGGTCACATATTCTTTTTCCATCAAGGACTGAAGAATCAAGTTATTATGGAGGTATAGCACTGAAGCTGTTGGTCAGTCAAGGGAAATGTGATCTTGAAATCTGCGGCCTGCCCTATTGTCATGGTAAGTAGGAAGCATCTTCTTGCCAATTTCATAATGTTAATCGAATCGTCTTAACCCAGTGTCAGATAGTTCTTATCAAAGTAGTCGCTGATATATCTATAATGCAGGCTAGTGTTAGTCACGGCCAGTGTTACTTATGCAAATCAAGTTCAATGCTCTCGTACGTAAACAAGTAAACATGTTAGATGTATAATACATCTCTGACTGACATTTCGGGCAATGAAGGCATCTAAAAAGTGGTGGTTTGATACTTTTTAACTGCTAGTATATATTAGGAGTCGTTAAATCATGTGTTGATTTTCTAAAAACGGCGCAGCTGCCTAGTTTTAAAAAAACGTGTAAAAAAGTAATTAACTACCATCTAAAATAAAATTTCCTCAATCATTAGCTTTGAAAATATTTATTCAACTAAGTAAATAATGGTCTTTGATTAAATGTAGATTAAAATACATTGTTAAAAATACATTGTTATTAAAAATAAAGCGAAACCCAGGTTACTTATTGTTACAATAAATACAAGCCACATAAGCAGAGAAGTATTTTTTAGGGTCTGGCTTTTCGGCGAAATCATATGTTTTTCTTAACCATAAATAGTTACTATAATTTTCTAAGCGAGCTGTTATGCCATCTGCATAAACACGAAAACTTTTAGTTGTTTTGTAGGTACGATAGTGATTGGAGTGAATTTTCCATAAAGCGCACTCCAAGAAATTATGCGTCTGCCACTCGCGAGGAACCACGTAGATGTTCTTATGGGTCGTGACACTGAGAATGAAAAAAATATTTTCAAAAAAAAAACAATTAAGGTATTGCGAGTCTAATAGTTGGCAGTACTCACTTGTTTTTGCAGTTGGGGCAGGGCATTTGTATTTGTCTTGCTATTGGGGAGTCTCCCAAGATAGAGGTACGAACACGGTTCGGTCAACAACGTAACTCTATGCTAGAAGCGAAGACTAACGTATATAAAGAGTCTAAACCACTCAGGTTCAACAATTGAAGATGCGAGTACATCGTAGAGAGGAATTAAAAAGGTCGTCAAGAGGTGTCACTCATGACAATTGTTTTTAAATTGTCAATCATTCTATGAATGATTGCTATTGATATTGGTTTGGATACTCTATCGGGACAAACTTATTCTAAACTATTTTACTCGTTTACCTTAGAATTAGGGCTAGGAACAGTAGACACAAGGAACAAAGACAGCAAAGTAGGTTTTTTTATCTGGTATTGTTGCCCAATCAGAATCCATTCGGGCCCAGAGGTAGCCAGAGTAATGCTCGAAGTAAGCCTTTACTCCTGTGCGTCTAAGTACAAGGCCTTCACATTTTCCATATTTACGGTAGTAAAACCTCATTTCGTTGTACAGAATGCACTCTAACTTATCACATCCCAGCCACTGGCGAGGAACTATGTAGACTTGTTTGTGGGCCATTTCGCTAGAACAATAATTAAAACAAATCATAAGTGCAAGATACTTAGGCTTTACAGCATAACCATGGCTTGCAAATGGTACTCACAGTTTATGAAGATAGTTACAGGACATCTTAAAGCAAACGTTATCACGTCTCCAGCAGTTTTTGTTGAGCGCATTTAACGGCAGTAACTTATGCAGCTCAAAAATCGTAGCGTAACTCTTCGCTATGTAACACAAACTGAAATGAGTCAATAGCTGAAATTAAATGACATAACCGGCGGAAATCAGCGAGGATGCTGCAAGTACCAGTTGTTTACGTGTATTATCAGTTGAATTTAAGAGCAATCGACGTTTAAGTACCATCTGGTATCGCGCTATTTTTGTTTATGAGTTAATTTAATATTACTCTTCACTCGAATTGTTCCAATGGGTTATTTGACTGCTAGATTAGATCTTCAAGCAGCATGACACATTCCTGAAAGAGCAGAAAAGTCAGTGTCTTAAAGAAAAATCATCTGGGTGTTGAAACATTGACGTAGATTAAAAAAAGACACTTACGACCCTGGCAAGATGCAAGAGACGAATATAGCAATGTAGTCATTGTTATAAGGACGGGTTCTAGCGTCATTATACCGTTTCAGCCAAATATGATTCTGGTGACGCTCCAACACTGATATAGCACCTTTCAAGCAAACCACAGTACCCTCTATTTTCTTTTTTCTGTGAAAGTTCCGTGAAATCTCTAAGTTGATGACAGATCGAAGAGCTTTAATTGACAAGTTCCACTCAGAACAATTGATATTCATTGAAAATGATTATCTCGAGAGTATATATTGTGCTGCAAGTGTCAAGGTAGCAATCAGTCTCCACCCGACCAAAGTCTCAAATTGTAAGGCTTATAAGTGTTCGCTCAATCAATATTGTTTATACGGAACGTTAATTCGTAGACAGCCCATTGGATCTAAAATGATCACCTCGTTTGATCCAAGTTCCTCTGAATAGTTTCTGTTTGCAGATACGCCGATATTAAGTAAAGAGGAGAAAACAGTCGTGGTTGTTCCAACGTTTTATACTGAGAGCTGCAAAATGGCTGATCGCAAGATATCTAGATGTCGACTAGAAAAATCGAAGGAAGCTTCTGGTAATGTGGTTTCAAGATTTTTTCGGCGCCTAAGTCCTACAAAGAGCTACCGTGGTAACGAAACTCCAGGATCCAGTTCTAGTTCCACCATTCAGGCTTCAAGATCTAGAAAAAAAGATTCTTCAGCTGTGAAAAATTCGTCTGGTAAGGAAGATCAGCATTCTAAGAAGCTAACTAAATCGATTTTGAACCAGCCAGAATTTATTTCTTCAAGCAATAGTAGTCTCTCCCAGCCAACACTACCTTGGATTTCTCCTGCACTATCGTACCATTCGCTAAACCAAGATAAACAGGCCACAGAACTTAAGCTTCTATCGCAGTTGCATTCAAACTTTGAGGAAACTACCAACATTCTTGGAAATGACATATCTCGGCTGGATCACAAATAGTAATCTTCTCTTAAATATTTTCTTATGAAAAGTTTTGTATTTTATTGTATAGCCAGTACTCATTGTATAAGAGGAGAGTACAATATATTAACTCAGTATAATTTGTTTATTATTGCTCTTTAAAATTAAATTAGAGTATTATTGTCTCTATACTCAAAACGCAGCGATTTGAACAATGTACGTAATAGTATAAATATAAAGACCGTAAGTTCGAGAGTTTTTTGGTAATCTAAGCAATTTTGAGTTAATCAAGCAATAAAATGCGCAACTCGTCCTTAAATGATAACCTGGCGTCCATTAATGCTACTTATAAATAATTCATGTCAGCATGTTCGAACATATCATATGTCAGAGTAGTGTTGCACGTATTAGTTGTCAGACGAATTGTAGATGCTCTTTCAATATTTTGACCGTAAGTTAAGTCGTTTTTATATAATACAGTGTCCTGACTTTGTCTTTCTGTCAAAAGGTCGAATAATGAGTGAGAAAAAATCCTGTCAAAAGCCAATAATTGAAGAAAATAAACGGAAAGTTTGTGAACAAGCGAAAGTGGCTAAGCCATCCAGGACTTTAGAAAAGTTGGAAGAGGCTAGAAAAATCGTGACTGATCTGCAGGAAGAGCAAAAACCAGATACAGACTTCAAAGCAAATCTTACCGGACAGAATCAGAAATTGATTGCATTTCGCAGGATAACTGGTAATAAGACACGACTATTTAAATAGCGGCTAAATTGCAAATAACGCGTCAATTTATAAGATTGTTCTCAATTGGTAAGTGGAACATTTGACCTAAATATGATGTTATCGCTACAGACTAATAAACGCATCCAATCAAAGCAAGTGACAAAACAATTCCTTCAATTGATCAACTAGACTCAAGAGGCTACTCTCATTGCGTCACTGGCTTCTACCAATTATTGACAGCTCTTCAAATCATTAGAACCATCTTAAATAAAGTTCCAGTGATTTGAAATGACCAGTATCTCGCTGAATTTACATTCAGTAACTCCTGTGCTGCTGTGCGATGATGATGTCCATGCTTTTCGATAAAATGCTATACGAACAAGAAGACTTTATATATAGTGCAATGAACGAGCTCTACTGGGACGACGAAGTGTATGAAATGGTGGAGATGGGAGTTTCTGGCTGTGGATGGCTAAGCGCAGATGATCCTGTGTTCTGGTGCATAGCTCCTGCTAACCTTGAAGAGATCGTCTGGCTATTTCGTACAGCACCGACTCGGCAGCCCTATGATGAGTCGGAGCTCCCTCTTACTCTCTTGGAAGTAAGTTGGTTCTTCTAGAGTTTTCCGGGTATCCTAAGCCGTTACCTCAATTTTGTTTTAAGTTCTCATCTTTGTTCTAGTACTATCTACACATGAACCTCTCGGAATTGCTAGATAAATTGTCGCTAGCACCGAAAAGGATCCATGATGCGTTGTGCATGACATGGGCACGAGTCACCAAGCGCCGCAAGCTCTCCACAGAAAATCGTTTGAACCAATCGTCAAGGCTCAAAATAGAATGGTTGTTCGAACAAGACCTAACGAAATTGAAATTCTAGTTTTTGTATTGAGATAATTATAGATGATTTATTGCGTGATGAGAAAAATTTTGGAACGTAAATTAATCGCTATGTTATTTAGCAGAAAAATGTCATTAATTATTGATTGATTTGGTCACTGCCTAACGCTGTTGGATTTTTGTGTAAGTGAATGAATAATATATCCTATAAGTAATATATACTACGATGTTTGTTTCATTGTTAACAAGATTAACCCAAAAACTTACGAAGTAATTAATCCTACAACGTTTGATCCTGAATTTCTGACTACATTCTTAATTATACACCTTTGTCTTAAAACAAGAAACCTCTCAAGCTTCCAACAAATTAGAGGAATTATCATTTATAATTGATCATTGTTCCTAAAGAAATTATGATCTGAGCTGATTCTTGTTAAGTTGGACAGTAACATTCTATAACTAGATGGTGGTTTCTAATTACATGCAACGCTGTCAGTGATAGCTTATTCTTTGATAGAACTATTTAGAAAATTTTCGGGAATAGAACTTTATTCCTTTTGCAAGAACAAAAAATGATGTTAAGTTTAGACAAGTTAGCTATTTATGGAAATAGGTTAGAAATAAATATTTTGAAAATTGACCACTCTATCTGCATAAACATACAAATCACTGGAGAAAATAATTGTATCGAAGTGCATCTCAATCACGATTGAGAAATGAACGGATGTTTTGAAAATAAATAAGCAAGCTCTAAGAAAATATATATAACTAATTTCGATGTATGAAAACTACCTACGAAACAGTTACGAATTAAAAAATCTTGGCAAGCTGCAACATTTTCGTAAGAGCTCTTTGTTTTATCTTCATTAGAGTTTTTATAAAAAATAAAACAAATATTGATCAAGAGTCTGTTGGTGAGGTAAGCGTGGGTAGATTTATTACGAATCAATCTACTTTTAACAGAGTATCTTTAAACCCATGAACATTCGGCGAACTTGAGAATACGTGCTTTCAGACCCATTCGATGCAGAAACCTCGATTCGGGTGATAGTGTTTCGCTAATTTAATGTGTTGAATAGATATATCCTATGGAAGGGTTCCTGTATTACGTAAAGTTAACAAAAGACATTTTTGTTCCTTCCGGGTGCCCGCTCGATTGTATAGATAGGCTAGTGCTCACCTTGGCCGAAAAAATAATTAACGAGAATAATAGAGTTAACTCTATTTTGCAAGTAAAAGACATTCCTGCGAAATTAGTTACACTAAAAAACAACGATGATTTTGTGTTTGTGTTTGAGCAAGTTTCTATTACGTAAGTACTGTTGTGACGCTAATTACCAAGGATAGTGACGTGTTGAAAAAAATAAGCGACTTGTGTTTCGTTTCTATTTCAGAGAGACAGTGGGTTCGTATCTCTACGAAATAGTAATACCGAAGGAAGAAGCGAGCATCCGACGAAGAACATTTAGCGGAAATAGCTTTATTAACGAATCCTGGCCAGATTACGCTATCAGTGTCTTTACAAAGGCTAAAAGGATATCATATTACTTGATGCCGCTGCGTCTAAAGGAAGTTACTTTGTCATAATCTTTCTGTATATAACACCACGTTTTTTTTTAAACAAGAGCTTAACAACATTTAATCTTTTCAATTAAAATTTTTATCAAAACGAAGTTTTTGGCACAAATCAAACTTGTTTTTAATATCTTACATTTGTGCTATAATATTTGATATCTGCACATATATTTCCACCGTTTTACGACTTTTAAATTACCCAATAGATTTGGCACATTTAGCGTTGCATACAAATTGAACTATTATTCGTCCCGAGACACAAAATGGAAATCAATGTTGTCACGTCATATTAAGTTTGGGATTCCTGATCATAAAATCGGAGGTGTTGAAGATAAAAAACAATGTTTATTTACCATACCGCTCGTTTCATCCGACATTCATAAAAACTGAAGCAGTATATGAATGTCAGTTAATTCCATATTATCTCAATCTTTGAAAACGTGTCATTTTGAATGTGGGCGTTAGATAGTAAACAAGAGGTTATCGAAAACTTCCGTTATTAGTACCAACGAAGCTTCTATATATGGAAAGGTTACCATAGAGTAAGGATTACAAGTCACTTCTCCTTTTGCTAGACAAGACGTTAGTAACAGACGCTTACATCGCTGCCAGTCTAGATCAGTTGATCTTAGTTTGACCAATTGCTTAAAATAGAGAGAGATAAAAACGGGAACAAGAGGGAAAACTTTAGCCGTAAATCCTAGTTTTCTCGAGCGTTTGATTCATAATTATTAACGTCAGCGGTAGATATTTTTGTTTCCTTAAACAAATTACGTCGTTTCATCACGAGGCTCATCAACTTTTTTATAAACCCGTCATTTCGTCTAAACGTTAATCCCCACTTCGGATGTAAACAGCTTAAATTCATATTTTTCTCCTCTTTCCGCTAGTTGACCTGAGAACCGATCGAGATGCATACGTCCGTCACAGACGCTACGTCAGTTGCGTACAACAATGCTTCCATCATGAGCCAGCACACTGAAGCTTCAGCACGTCGCCAATCATGGACACTGGAAGTTTCACCCCAGAAGAGGAATCAAATTTGGGAACAACGTAAACTCTTTATGAGGGACATGCTTGTCAGTGCTACGGATTCTCCTTGTAAAGTGACTGTACTGCGACGAAGCAGCAGTGACCGAGCTGTAACAAAAGATAGTACAAACCGCTCCTTAACTAAGAATTAATATTTGTAAGTGCTTGTCTTTTAAGTGTATATTTAAAGTGTGGATTAACGTTTTTTTAGTTATTAAATGATAATGTATCTTTTATCGTGTTTGATTTTGACTAAAGTCCTTAGGCGCATGCATCATTGATCTGTAAAAGATATTGTAGCACTCATGATGAGTCTAGATTTTGTAACGTCTCATATCAGGTTGTGGGGTACAAGCTGAAGCGCGCAGGCTATTACTTACACGTGATGTGGTCATTACGAGTAATGTAAATCAAGTTAGGGATTTTCTAAAACTAAATACCTGCCTCCTAGTGAATAAGTGCAGGTATTGCCATCTAGAAGCCTATCAGATCAATCAAAAGGAGCAATAGATTACGGCTGTACTCCAGGAACGCTGTCCTTCACCACCGGGTGACTTTAGAGGTGTCAACAGCTCAACAACAGCACATCGAATCGTTTGAGGCTAAGTATAGTAGTTTGTAAGCCATTCTCGCGGGTGATTACAGTACTAACATTATTTACTCACGAGTCTCTAGCCATGGTTAACCCTTCATAGGTCGCGTAATAAGCGCAGCGCTGTTTTTCTTACATTCCAATGTTTTTTTTTTACAATATTTTAAGGTAAAGTTTTAAAAAAAATTCAATTCTATCTATGAACCTTACTGAAAATGTCTTGCGACGTATGAAGTGTTGAATCTACACCCCTTGAAGCTAAAGGGTGTAACATAACAATGGCCCCTGATAGCCAGAGAGAATTTGGTGACAAGTTGCAGTAGATAGACAGAGAGTTGCGACCAGCTTGGCTATCGGGGACGTTACAATGTGAATTATAATTGGCAAATGAACATAAATAAAAAAACATACTTACACAAGGTTAACATGTTATCGCGCTTGTCGACAGATGTAACGCCGCTACTGTACCCTGATAGCTACAGTTTCAGACCAACCAAGTTGGTGTCAGATAGTTGCCACCAACTTACCGACAACTTGCGGTCAATTTCCGAATTTGAAACTGTTGGCGTCAAGTTGGCTACAAGTTTCTGAGAAAAACAAGACCAATCTACTGCCGCAATATGTCGCCAAATTTCTCGAGAAACTTGTCGTCAACTTGGTGCGAAAGAGTTTCGAAAGCAATTTCTGCCGACAACTTGGCGACAACTTGGTGAACAACCGAGTTCATTTCCAAGACTTGCCGCCAACTTGGTGACAAGTTACTGCAGTTAATCAACGGAAAGTTGCGACCGGTTTGGCTATCAGGGTAGGTCAGGTTCAATGGTAATTATCAACAGGATCTTTATGAACGGATGATTTGTATATCGCTCTGTTCAATTGCAAATGAGTGTGTATAGGTTATGTTATTCTGGGTTTTATAGTGTTGATTTACAGAACACGTAAGTAGAAGAATAAAATAGATATAATTTTTCGAAACTTTAATTAAAAAAATACATTTTAACCTATATCTTATTGCTAGGTCTATAGGGTTTAATATCAATGACATATATGTGTCTGTAACAAACTAGAAAACCAATCTATCTTTTTCGAACATAACCTTTTGTTTGCACAATTTCTATAGAAAAAATAACTTACAGTCTATTACAATGGACACAAGGTATCTGAAATGTATAATAGTCCTTGAGATTCGGTATTGTTCGCAAATCTAAGTCATCCCTCATCCAATAAGTCTCATTATGGAGTTGTAATCTTGCTGTAGTACCATTGATGCGAACTGCAGATCCTTCAGCCCTTCCATACTTCATGTAATACTCAGAAATTTCCTTAACGAGCACTTTTTGCAACGCCTCCCAAGAAACTGACAGCCAACTACGAGGGACCCAACAATAAACTCGATGATAAAAAGGCATTATTTCCGTGATGATTTCTTTCCGCACACTTGAGCTTTGTGTCACTTGTCGGGCAGTATAATATGTACTAAGACTCAATTATCATAAATGTACATTACAGTACATAACACTGTTGACGCATTAATCAAAACACTGCAGATAGTAATATAAAATATTTCATTAACACATTTAACGCTTATCACTCGGTGCTTACTGGCCCTCACAGTTGTCACAATATATGTAAACACTGAAGTAGTCATTCGGATCCGGGAAACCCTTTTTGTCCTTGTCCTTCTTCATCCAGGGAAGGTCGCCCCAATAGTGCAAGTGTGCCGTCACGTAGTTAACTCTGATTCCAATGCCAGTGATTTTCTTGACGATCTGGTCGCATGTGATCTCTTTTTTCAAGATTACTTCTATCGTACTTGATTTGTAGTAGTGGTCCCACTCGTAGGGAACAAGGCACCTATGTTTTGACATTTCAAGTTAGATTTGCTCGTTTCTAAAGCTTCAATGTAACTATGCAAGTGGTATTGACTCGGTTCCTTATAAATACAGGATATATCAAGAGTTCATCGGTCTGTGATTGTGAATAATAAGAGCAAAGTCCCTCGGTATGAGGTTAAAGGAACTTAATCATGCTTGTTTTTTCATACTGTGCTATCTACGCAGAACTTATTGGCTGTTCGGCGCATTAATAGCTAATTTGTAATCTAACGACAAATTTGCGCGCCAAAAGCTCTCTCAGTAGATGTTGAGCTCTTATATTTGATGCAAATGGTTTACACAAATCAATTTGGCACACTTTAATTTCAAATATCCAATGAAGGCAAATAAATTTCTTTCACTTGTTATTAAATTAAAGCTCAAATTATTCTGCGTAAAATAGATATAATTTTGAACTATGGAAATAACATTTGACATAAACAAAGTCTGTAGAATTCCAATGAAGTAACATTTAAGGGGTAGGTAAGTTTTACTCTGTTTGCCTATCAGAGGTTGAGAGCTTGTGTAGCAACGTCATAGGTAATCCTACCACTATTTTGCACAGTACTTAATAATGTAGACTTTAGCTTAATCTCATGTCTGTATTAATTTTCACAATAAACATTAACCTTAAATTAACGAGACCGCTGCATTTGAATAGGCTGAGATTAAAAGGTTGAGATTGTTTAATATTTAAAATAGATTATCACACAATAAAATGTGAATACATCAATTTTATCTGTTTTATTTGACAAAACTTTAAGATACATGCAAACATATTATTAACTTACACGCTAATTGTATACACTCGACTTAGTGGACCACGAACGGCATCTAAAACAAATTAAAGGTAAAATTACCTTTTCTTCTTCGCTAAGTTACGAATTAATTAGCCAAATCTGACGTAGAAATCTACTTACGCGAGCGAGCAGCATAAGCAGTCCATTTTGACCCCAAAGTACTCGTTCTCATCAGGATGCATTTTCAGGTCATCACATTTCTTCAGCCAAGGGCAGTACCGGTAGTAAACTAGTACACCAGTAACGTCCTGCAACCGGATCGTCGTTCCTTCTAAGCGACCGCAGACTTGCCATTGATTACCAGTTTTGTTTTTTATCACTGTCACCAGGAACTGCTTCGAATACCCACTCCATTCTTTTGGGACATAGACCATATATTCAAACCACATTTCTTTTAATGCCAGTCTCAGATAAACATTAAATACTTGCAAACAGGGGGAGAGAGTGATTAAAATTGAATCTACATACAACTGGTCTGGAATAGAGTATTTTTAGAAGGTGTATTCTGTATCAACGACGTGCTTAAGTATTTTAATATGTTGCTCCAAGGTTAGTCACTCGAATATTCAAAACATTATTGAAAAATAAAATTGTTCGCAAGATCGAATGTTTGCAAAAACTAAAGCAGTGACGTCAGAACCTACCTCAACCATGTCAAGTAAACGATGTGCTGCCACTTGTAGATCGCGTCTGTGTAGCTGTTTACTTAGTAACAGTTTAAATTTTGTTTATTGGAATATTTTTTTTAATTGTTTCAATTGGAACCCTTGTTAGGAACAATAGTTATTAGACGCGACCAGATAGTAAGGATCTTTTGCAAAGAAACCGCTAGGTCGTTTATTGTTTGTTTACATTCATGATAAGTTACATAATATAATAAGAGCGCAGAAAAAATACATGATAGTTAGATGTTTTTAATTATAATTCGATTTATTTTGATACCGTGTTTAATGAACATTTTACGACCGTCATAAAAGACACTTAAAATTTTAATCTTCTACGTATTTTCTTTCGGTTATTAAACTCTGTGACCAGCATCTCAAAAAACAGTTTGTTAGTGACTTAAAAATCCATTAATATTTTTCAGTGACATGTTTATGTGTTTGCACTGCAAACTTGTAATTGGTAATAATGGTCGTTATGACCGCTATATATCCCGTGTAAATACCTATGACGCGACATAACATTCACCAGTATTCTTTTGGCATTGCTTCAGAACGTCTTCAGCAAAATAGGCCAAATAATAGCTTTGCCGGTAAGAAATAAATCATGTTGAACGAATCAGGAACTTTAATTTTAATTGTTTTTATGGCTACTTTCAGATAGTGATTTGCGTTAAACAGTCCTCGAGAAAGTAATTGAAAGCAATCGAAATGGACCAATCGCGAAACAACCCTCAAGACAAGGCAGTAAAGGGGTCCGGTCAGAAAACCCCAGAAAAATATACCCCGGTGAGTAATATTCCATTAACAGTTTATTCTTTCTGTTACTATTTCTCTGAAAAACGAGGACTTAAGGAGTATTATGTTCCCGTAATATCGATACACGATCACTGTTATTTTTTATAAAAAAGAGGTTGTGAAAAAAAAGGGTAGGGGTTAATTGTGAAGTCTTCCACTCACAGTATGTAATGCTAGAATATCCTACATATTGTTTTAACCTGTTGTATTATGTGTTGCATTTTTATAAAATTTCGGATTGGATTAAATGGTTCAATTAATAGTTTAAGGTAGTGGTATATTTCAAGTCACTTTAACTTCTCTGCATTAGTAAAAATAACTGTAACTACAAATAAAAGTTCATTATGAATCTTATAAGAACATATAAGAGGTTAGCTTAACTTAAAATCCAAATCCTTAAGTACTTTATAATCGACAATAATTATTTCATTTTAACTAATTTATCAGACGATAAGACTTTATCGAACATACTTATCTACTTTTATAGTTTTATCATTTGCTGACACTTTTAAAACGTTCACTTAGCACTTCATTGAGTCACAGATATCTGACCCTCAAGGCTTTCCTTGAGGCTGATACCAGAAAACTCGAGGGTATGCGCCAGTGTTCCAAATCATCGGTGCCGGTGCATCACAATGTAAACAACCAAGGATGTGTGACGTCAACAACTACGAGCGACGGTAAGCGAAAGCGGGAAGATGATGAGAATAAGCTACGCAAGAAGTAAAATTTTATAAATGCAGATGTATTTTAATGGGCATACTTTTTATTAACATAGGCTAAGTTTAATTTTAATAAGTGATTAAAATCTTGTACTTTTTTTATGCATTTTATTTAAATCCTCTAGGTCACGCTCACAGGTTCTGATAGTACAAAAAACAACTCTTAAATTTTCAAAATATGTTATTTTGAGATAGCAATCGTAAATAAGAAATTAATTGTTATTATTTGCAGAAAAAGACATCATTAAACGTTAAATAACTGTAGTCAGTTCAATTATGTTTGTTTAATAAATTACCTTTTCGACTTTAGGTTTGTAAATGTGGATGCTAGTGTTCCAAATTTTATTAGAAACTAAAGCAATAGGTTACCTAAAATGACTCATCTTGTGACCTATTATCACTTATTTGTGTCACGCCATTTATAAATGACTGCATATACAAACTACATCAAAGTAATGTAACCATTACTATACTGGATAGGCATATTAACTTGATATTTCTCTTAAAAGACAACTTTCAATTGAAAAGTTGTATACCGTTTAAATTGCAATTACAGACAAACGGATGAATGACTTAGAAGCTTTTATATTTATGTGGCTAAAAAGTGTTACTCTAATGTGAAAATAGTAGTTAGCTCCGCAATTGTTAAATCAACCGTGATATTATGCAATTTGTATTGCAGTCCTTGACATTTTCCAAGTCCGAAAGTTCTTGGCACGCAACCAAAAAGATCCGGGTTGGATTTCCGGCCCGGGCTAAAAGATTCCCACTAAATGCCCCCCACTTCTTTTATTTTATCCTTTCTCTAATTTGTCGATAAATGACATTTAAGCTATTAGAATATTTAGACCAATAATAATAAATACAAGTCATTTTATTTATTCATCACTGTTGACTGTGAAGGTTCGATGATCTTTGCAGAGGAGAAAAATAAACATGTTTTTATTAGATCGTTGCATTGTTGACTTTGATGTTTTTATACACAATAAAGCTAAAGTTTGGTGACAAGATTCATCGTGTTTACATCGTAGCTAGCGGCGCAATATGCTTTCAATAACACTAATGTAGTCTGGACGTTGATCTAAAATAAAGAAATTAGTCACATGTGGTCATTAGAATTCTTATTTTTCATAACATTAAAGCTAGTAGCTTAAGCAATTGAAAAATGTGTGCAATTAGGGGTAACAAAGATACCAAAATAGTTGTGACAGTAAGAATACAGTTGTTTTCCACCCCGTATTTACTCAGCCTTATTACGTGGTGCGCAATAAATTTTATTTGTTTACGATGGGTAACACTTGTAGTGCAGTTCAAACTTGTACAACTGTGTGTGAATGTATCACTGGATACATACATGGCGAACAATAACTGTAGGTATGTAGTTGGTAAACATCTGTATAGCTGTAGTAGTGCGGTAGTCAATGTCGGAAAAACGTCATGAGTCACCTTGAAAAGCGTAGAAGCTACAGCGGTGAGTAACCTCTGTGCCATTGAAGTGACATGCAATGTCACGAATCACATTTCTTGCTAAGAGCGTGTACATACATTAATTATACTACTTCTTGTTTTTATTTTTATGAATATTCTTGCTAAGAGCGTGTACATACATTAATTATACTACTTCTTGTTTTTATTTTTATGAATAGCGATTTATAATTGCTATTTTTACCTTCCCGCTAAAAAAATTGAAGATTTTCGAAAATCGGGAAGTTATTGGTTTTACCCCGTTTAACAAAAATCGAGTTTACATCAGATCTCGACGTTTTAAGATCATAGGAAGCTTCCGTGACTACTGCCGCGATATTATCACTATGTTTGTGTGTGTGTTTCAAAGCCGGATAGGTCTGATGTGGAGTACATTGTCGCCTTACGTCCGTGTCCAATTTTTTTTCAGCATATGCAAAACTCTGTGTTCAAAGTTCTCAAAAGATTTCAGATTTCAGAAAAATTTTATTGACATAATAATACGTTACAATGTTCTTAATAGTATATCAAACTATCAATAAATTATTCCATATAATTTATTATTATTGTCACAATACTGTCCATTGGACTTGGCTAGTATTCAATATTGTTACAATCTAACTTTAGAATAGATAATTACAATGTAGTTTATTTGTTAGGGAAAAAGTTTAAAAAAAACTTAATAAGATATATTTATAATAAAGTTTGGAAAATTCAAAAGTGCTCGCCTTATGATCTCATTTTTCACAGTAAAATTTACTAAAATAAAATATAAAAAGCAAAATAATAAAAAACAAAAAACTCTGCTATGGTTTAGTGGCGCCATAACTCTAAGGTGAGGAAAAAAAATACTATAATAAAATGTATAGATAGATATACAAAAAAATCCACAGTCATATATTCGTTTTTTATAAATAATTATTTAACGACAGTGGATTGAGCGCTCATATTAATTGAAAAAATCAAAAGTGTCGTTTCAAGTCACAATTAGTCAGCATCAAGAGTCCACCTGTCAAAGTTTCAGTCATCAGTTGTCTCAACCGTTTAATTACGTCTAATACTAATACTCGTTTGCGTCATCGTAGCCAGTTATAAGTTGGTTCAAGGTCGCTTCAGGCCAGCCAACAGTCAACCTTCTCAAAGGGGCCACTTTGTTGAGTCACTCTTAGTTAATTTAGTCAGTTTATCGTTCGGTGTTGTGTATTACATACGTGTGTGGTGAACAGAGTTAACAATGGACAAATATTTAAAATATTATCATAAAGCAAGTGTAGTATTTAAATATGGTACTCAAAATTGGTCAGAAGATAGCTTTCCGCACATACCAAGACCTCAAGCGTCGATTTGGAGCAAGTTACATCATTACATGAGTTACAGACTTGTATTCTTTGAGAAATATTTCTTAAATTTTTTCAAAATTCATAACATGTCTATTGAACTTCCGGCAATGGCAATATTAATTGGATCAATGGCTGAGGCGAGCGGTATGGCAACCTGCGATGAATACTCCAGTTGGATTATATCAGAACTGATATTGAATAATGAACCGGGAATTTTTACAATTTTGGAATCAAAGCCACGAGAAAGTTTACCTACTTTAGTACGCGGTATTGGCCACAAGAGTGTTGGTGTTGCCGGTGCAGATGGCGAGATCGAAGTAGTTATTGATGCTATGGAAATGTCTACTTTATCCTTTCCTAACCAATTTATGGACGTCAATAGGAGAATCATATTTGGAAGTGACAAGAAAAAATGGAAATCATTGGCAGTCTGCCTGGGCGACTCTGTAGAATTGCCGCTTGGAAAAGATACTCTCAAAGACTTATCAACGGAATTAGAGAGTTATTTAAACGAAATGACAACTTGTCGCAACAGAGAGGAGCTTATATTAGCCGATACTCCTCGCGCTAACCCGAGCGACATTGATGAAGTCCTTGAAGTCTTTTTCCAGACACTTCAACGAAAAATTGGAATTTTAAAAAATTTATAAAGTATAATTGAATAATACTTTGTATAATTTATAAAGAATATATTTTATATACCTTACTGCGTTTTTTATTTTTTTCTATTACCTCCATCGGCACAGCCGATCACTAGGGTATTATAGAGTACACGGAGAGAATTTTATATTAACCCTATCAATACTTGTTTTGTAGATTTTACTATCTTAGATGGTAATTAATTTTATAAAAGTTAAAATGATAAATATAACAATTTCAATTATAATCAGTACAATAATAAAATAATAATTCCTAAAATAGAGCGATCGTACCATTTACTATCGAGATGGTTACATTTATCATCACAAGTGGTTAAAGTTACCAATTGTATTGTATGCTATTCAGTAAAAGTAAACACTGAATTAATCAATAACATAATCAATAATATAATAATAATAATAATAATAATAATAATAATAATAATAATAATAATAATAATAATAATAATAATAACGTGGTGGACATAAACTGAAAATTAAAATTAATTTTTTTTGTTCTAATTAATATAAGAAATGACTTTTATTTAATATTAATATCAATTCAATAAAATATAAACTCTGTAGGTAATAATTATCATTAAAGATTGTAGAAATTATTAATTTGATTTTAAAAATTACTATTGAGATATTTAATCAAATTATCTTAGATAGTTGAAAATACAATCATATAGTAATATAACATATAATAAAAATTAATATATTGGTGGTAACTGTAATAATTTATATCGTATTTATAATAATAAAAGGTAGTATTCATTACCATTGAAGTATTTTAGAGCTTTTTACAATACATTGATGACAGTATTTACCATAAAATCCAACCATCGTGTTCAGTGTAGCACATACTCTACTAAAGGTAAGTAAAAAAATTAGAATTAAAGCTTATTTATGTTGTTGATGAACGTGAATCACAAAAGATTTGTGGATCGTAAAAAGAAATGAATGATGCTACGCACATTTGAATCTTCACTAGTATTATATGACGAGCATAGTCTTTATTATCAAGTATACGTCACTGGGTTATACTATAAAAACAACAGACTCGTTCAAAACACTCCACAATGTTTTTGCATTTATCTAGTTCGCCCGTTTCAAACTATTGTATTATTTTTTATCAGTTTAGTTTGAATAAATATTCATCTAAAATGGAAGAAGTTTTTGCAAAAATTGCATTCGTAGAATTAGCTCCGAACATAATAGTGCCATATGAATGGCCCGTTGATCGTATCTATAACGTCGTGTTAAGATCTGCGGAAGAGGTCATTATGCAGAACACTCATGAGGATCTAATTCTGCAGGTGGATGGTATCCCGGCAAGGTTGTATAGAAACGTCAAAAAGCACCGTTTCTACCATGTTTTCAAGAAAATATCCAAAGAGTAAGTAAACTTACTTTCGTCGATGTAACGTCAATCATTGTAACCACCTTACGCAATTAAGATATTGACAAAGTTTTTCAAATTCCAGAGACATGTGTGGTTGTTATGTTTATGACATTGCTTTGTCTGAAGATCAAAATACGATAACATTGGAGGAATCTAGTGGGACTAACTCCTGTGATGACTCTAAACTGAGGCGTAAACATTCTTACTCCGAAGATTGTATGATATCGTATTATTACGTTCCTCACCACTCGTACGTATGATTCCTAGTCCGAGCTATCTAATAATTTTTTCTCACATATTCTATACACTCACATTAAGATGATCCTCTCCACAATCCTTTCTCAATCCTTTCCTACCAATTATACTGTTACGTGAATGTTGGAACGCTTCACGTAATAATTATCCGTAACTCCTATTCTTTCCCGCTTCACAGCATTATTTATATTTGTTAAAAATGTGGAACGCTTCACGATTTTGCGTGTGATTCATTTATCATAAATAAGTCAAGCGGTGAGTTGTAAGAAGTAAATAAGCAGTAAGCAGTCGTTAGCGAATCCAGTAATTGCTTCTCTAACTTGACATTTTTTTTCAACAGAGTGGGTCAACTAAATCTCGATGAGCGGGTTTTTCACGTGTTAGGACGGTGCTTCCAAACAGAAACCAATTAATAGTCTTAAGAGATTTGTCTTATAAAAAAAACTTGTTATACAGTGGTCAGGACACGCGCTACATAAATATTATGAATATTATGTATTTATATTTTTTGTGTCGGAATTTTTTTTTTTAATAAGAATATGTTAAAGTAATAACAAAGTACCCAATTAACATAGTTTTTATAGATTTGTTATATCGGACCGAGTCCAAGTAAAATAAGTTTATATTTTTTTTTTATTATATTACTTTATTTTATCTTTTTTTTACTATTTGTATTAGTCATAGTTCAACGTTTATTTGAGATTGAAATGATATTCTTAAAGGTTTCAAATTTCAACTTTATAGTTCTGAGAAGTTTTTTTTTATAAAAATATTTTAACAAATTCAAAAGTACCCTAAGTACACAGACCGGAGTAATAAAAATTATCTCCCGCTGAGACCCAGATAAGGGTGCAACGTTTCAACCTCAGATACACGTTAAAGCATATTTCCTTTAGTAATAAACTAGAAAAAATTTTTTTTGAAATAGAAACTAGAGAAAAATTTTAAAAGGGAAATATTAGATTTAAAATTCTAACGGATAAAATTTCAACACATTTTTTTTTTATAAGTATAATAGTTATTATTTAAGAAGGATTTTACAATAACTTAAGTAACAATAAATTAAGCGACAAAAATTTTAAATAAACAAATATTGAACAATGAAATTCTGAAACGATACAACGAATAAAAAAAAAATATACAAATGATCGAAAAAAAAAAAAATATTTCTACAATTAAATAATTAAATTCAAAATAATCGAATTCGAAATAATTAAGATATGCTTAATTGAACTACATATTTTATTCATACGTTTAAATAAATAATTTAATGCAAAATTTGTCACAGTAAATAATTTAATGTAAAACAGTACACATGTATATCTTTGTCTATGCATAAATGCGCTTACGTATACAAACACATAGATGTATAATAGAGCATAAGAGTAAGAGAGAAACGATATTGTACTCTGACCCAAGTAGAGAGGACTCATGCAACATTATAAAAAATCTAAGAGAGAGGGCAAGGGCTCAAGGAAATAGAAAAATAATTGGACATTGTTTCTCCTATCTAGTAAAAATAAGTAACGCCCTAAAATTCGAGACCTTTACGATTTTCAACAAAAATCTCTCTCGTTGTCCTGACGTCCTAGTGTTAACATCGAAAAAGTTTTTGTAAGTTTCAATGAAACCACGCGTTAGATTCAAAAGAAATTGTTAGTGAAGTAAATTCAAATTATGTAACGAAGCAGTTACAATGATATTTAAGTAAGTCCTTAATTAAGATTTTCATGTTTGTTTTAATAATTCAAATCTTTGTATTATAATTTTAGAATATATTTATTAAATTGAATTCATTTTTTTTCTATTATAACTTCAACCTCTTCCCATAAGCTTCAGATCCTTATCTATTAGCCTAACGGCTAGGATAAAAATAATTAAATTTTAGTTGCAAGTTCGACGTAACAGATTGTAATGTAGAGTAAAGAATTATTTATTGTTGTATTCGATTATTATTTGAACACATCAATTAAGCTGAAGTATTATATATTTTTAAGATCGTTTTAATGATAAATAAAAAATAGATTGGAAAAAATATTGTAGTCCACTTATTTATGTTACCTTACACAGAATGTATGTTACCCTACATATTACACAGTACATTTTACTTTGGAATGATAAGCAATATTCCTTGGCAGAATATATTAATATTGATCGATCTGAAATGCTCAGCAAGAAAAGCCAAATTTATACGAGGAAACTTTTACTTAAAAAAAAAAAAAAAAAAAAAAAAAAAAAAGAACCAGTTGCTTACAACAATATCTACACTAGACTAACAGGGTTCTAGTGTAAATGCAATTCAAGTTATAAGCTCTCATTTGCTTTATTATTGCCTTCTTCATCTGCCTTTTGTTGCAGTTGTGGACCGACGTGTGCTTTCTGTACCACATGTACCCTGTTCTTTATTGGGGAAAAAAAAGTTTCCCTAAATTTAAATTCAGATTAGCAGGCCAAGTAGCTTTTACCTACAAAAGAATTTTTGTGTTATCCTTGCACTAGGAACACGTGCTTGAGCAAGATTCTTGTCGCAGAGCCTTGTACAAAATCTTTAGTTTCCAGCGCGTTTCTCGCTCCTGAAACTAGTAGCAGATGCTTGCAGTTTAATTATCTGTCACAAGTATCTGCTGCAAGACCCAAGGATAAAATTTTACGCTAGCAATTATTTGGAACAGTCTTGCACAAACCTTGTAAAAGATCGTTATATAGAGTTATATTTGCACAATTGTTTTATTTTCACGAGAGTGATATTAATAACCTGAAATCCATCAGGTCTATGCTATCGGGCATCTTTAAGATCGCTTTTTTCGATATAACATAATTCGCGAGAGACTTAAACTTGTTCCACGTGACTATCTATTTAACTCATGAGGACAATACTCAATCAAGTTTTTATACGACTGTCAAAGATCAAGAGGATTAACTATGTGCCAAGTTTGGAAGCTATAAAAGAGAATACATTTAAGACTATGCTGCATTATTGATTTATTCCTCTAACTGATTTGACATCGATCGTCTTATCCATCTTTGCTAACTAGGTGAGTTTTAATTATTTGCGACAAATTGTTTCTTTGCCACCCATTGGACAATGTAACACAAGCATGTGTTTCGACGCCATTGCACTGAATGTAAATACAAAAGTTAGCGTGTTATCTAAAAATTTGTTACTAAAATGCACCAAAATGTCCTGAAGGAAGCTCCAATTTCAAGTTCAATTCCTTTTTGTGATAAATTTGCTTTTTTCAGGACTGGAAAATGGATCGTATTGGACGAACTTATATATTTGAACCAAAAGGCGCGGATATGACTCCACTATGCAATTTTTCAAAATCCAAAAAGAAATCAGAGAAGCCAGCTTAAGCTTCAGAGGATCCTGGAACTTCTTCAACTTCTCCTCTTCGTCAAGAGAGCAATAGCAACAAGCCTGCAGAAGCTGAACGAGCGAATTTAGGCTCTAAGTTGACCAAGTATTTGAAACCTTCAACATACAAGAAAAAAAATTAAATCTAATCCAGTTCAACAATTACACTCGACTTACGGAAAATTTTAGTGTTAGTTAAGTGGTTAATGGTGAAAATTAATGTTTAAATGGTGTTGTTAATTGCTAGTAAGTAATCAAAGCTAATCTATGTTATAAATGAATCACATATTAAGTATAAGAAACCTTCGACATACAAGAAATACAATCGAATCTAATCCAGTTCAACAATTACACTCGACTCACGGAAAATGTTAGTCTTAGTTAAGTGGTTAATGGTGAAAATTAATGTTTAAATGGTGTTGTTAATTGCTAGTAAGTAATCAAAGCTAATCTATTTTATAAATGAATCACATACTAATTTATGTGTTGTATATTTTTTGTTTCAAGCCACGAGCGCTTTTAGTTAGATGCATTGTCCTTCATCTATTGTTCTGATAAGTCCCCATGGTTAAGAGTTCAATAATCCTTCAGCAACTACGCAGAATCTGTCACCGAGCTTTTTTATTAGAATGAATACACATTAGATTGCAAAGAATGCAAGCATAAGACTTACCTATTACATCTAATTGAACCAATTTAGAGACGTTACAAAACAAATCTGAGTAATATTTGGAAGGTCAGACTCATTACGTATCTAGACGTAGTCCTTGTAGAGTTTCTCTGTAGCTGACACTCTATAAATCGACACTCCTTATATCGATTGTAGGGTTCTTTACTATGCATTGTTTTTTCAGGCCTACAAAAAGTTTCCTTAGGCGGTAAAAACACCTACCACACTTTGTTGGCTATCCAAAAATATCTAAAGCTAATTGATCAGAAAGTTAAAAATTACCTCCGACTGACAGAACTAATACTGATATAACTTAATTATTACCTTAACAGTAAAAAAACTTACACATAAACATTATGAATAGACTGCTTGATCTTTCCGAGTGCTATAAAGTATCATGAGCCGAGAAAGCATGTACCACGTCACGCAATCACTAAAATGGTACTTGCCTTAGGTCAGTTCTATTGATTTTTATCAGCAGTGGGCATTGGCTTCGCTTCACGTGACATTGATTATCAACAATAGCTTTCTGCTTTTACAACAATCTAATTTTTAGAAAAATGTGTAGATGGAAATAAACTCATTAGCGAGCAAGGTCAAACATATGATCTTTTGTTTGCCGCAATACGCAAGAGATTACCATAAATTAGAAAGTTTAATACTCGTAACATTCGAAATAAATTGCAATTGTGCTTATTTTTTTTCTGATTCCGCTTAAACAATTTATATTATGGTAACAATAAAAAAACTTCAAAGCTAATTGCATTATTTGATACATCTGGACTGCCAATTTTTGCAATTTGTCATAAGTAACTCTCATCGCTAGAAAATAAGGTACAAATTGAAATAATACCGGCCTTGTGCCTTATAATGTTTCCAGCCTTGCATAAGTATGACCGCGTTGTAAACAAACTCAAAAGAATATTCTAAGAACTAATTTACTAAATTTACTAAATTTTACTACAAAAGAATGTAAGTGATCAGTCTATTTGGATAAAAAAATAAATATTGTAGTTTGTAAATTCGTGTTGAGATTTTTTTCTAATTAAGGACTACTTAGTACTTTTCAAATGCTTATTGAAAAAAATGTTTATATAAAATGAATAAGTACTATGCTTCTAATTATATACGATATACTAGTACAGTATAACGAAAATAGAAGCTAATAATAGAGCGTATAGTATAATTATAACTTACCGTCAAAACAAATTCTGGAGAATCATCACTCGTAGTAGTTATTTACATTAAAATAAATCAGTAGGCGTTTTAAAGTATGAGGTCTACTTGAAGTTAGGCCCCAATTCAACAGTGGTAGCGATTTATGATAGTTGATTGTTTGAACCACTTTTAGTTTCTGCCTGAGCAGTCATAGTAATTTAAGTAGTTCTAAATGCTAGGCAACTTATGGAGTTCACAAGCATCTGTATATATTTTAACAATGTTCTATATGGCTTACTAAATATCACATTATTAGAGAATAGATTTATAATGAACTGAAGAGAAAGGGAAGCTGCTCAATGAAAATTTTGTTAACTAAAAGAATAATTCAGACAACCCGCACCTAAGCACTACAATCGATTTGCAATGATTTAGTAGGTCACATTGCTCTGAGCTTTGTTTAGGCGCTTCACAACTCGGTAAACGAGTTATCAGTGTAATTTAAGCGGATTTCAACTATATTTCCGGTCTTAATTGCAGGATAAGTTTCAAAATGAATTAAACATTCATATAAATAGTGTGATTTGGAACTTGTAATAACTGAAGCTTCAAATTGTTTATTTTCTGGTCTTTTGAAAAATCTTGATGTAGAGTAACGACTAACTCTAGTTGTTTTAATAGTAAACAAACGTCGCATATAAAGAACTAAAGGCTGACTGCTACGTTCTCAGGATTGATTTGTTGGCATTACTGTGATTTTGTTGACCATCACATTATCTGTTTTTGGAAACGATATTCTCATGACGTAGTAATTATCTATACAGGTTTAGCTAAATCAAAATCTGAAAATTGGAATTTTAGGTTGACGTTGATCATCGCATTGACACCCTCTAAGCTGTAGGGCATGAATAATTACTATAATCCGCATTACCATTTGACATTAAAATTTGAATATATCAATGAATTCTCTTCCAGGTAGAACTAAAGCGAATTGACTTGTTGACGTCACTGCGTATATTTTCGATCATTATCAACTTACACATTTCTGAATATAGAAGAATAAATTATCGCCCACATTCTTATCCCTCATATAAATAGCGGTGACTGCTACATGGATTCATTTTCCTTTAAGATACTGAAGCGGATGCTGCGAGATTTGTTCCCAGATCCTGAATTTTCTGCTCGACGTAAGTTGACGAATTATATCTATTTTGTTTCTTGCGATTAGAGAGCAGTTAGATCGTCCTGCGTACTAATTGACATTAATTTCCACAGATAAAATCCTTGAGGATGAATGCAATCATTGACATTATCCCGATTATTATTGCAGTGGTGACTGTCAGGAATGCCACTGTACATCATTAAATCTTCATCATCAAATGCCTCAAAAGTTCCTGCAGTTTGCCTACCACTGGGAACATCAGTAAGTATAGTTACTCAATATCAAACTGATTTTAAGAAATTGAATCACTGAAAGTATGTACAATATGTTCTTTTATTTTCCAGTGCGTAAAGTCAAAGCTTCCTTGCTACATGCTGACTTATCAAAACAGCTATTTAAGGTTGGGAAGTGTACCAACCACCTGCTTCGAATTCGGGAAAGGCATTTGCCAAATAAACAGCAGCATTGAGAACTTCAACGAATACACCAAGCTGATCAAACAGCGGAACGAATCCAACTTCGAGGAGCTAAAGACCAAGTATTGGAATTCTACTCAATCTGTTTACACTTACCCGCAAAAATAACTATAGAAATGATAAGCGAAATAACTATAGAAAATGGCTGTCTATAAGGTAAAAAAAACTAAAGTACAGTCAACAATATCGATATCACACAGACCGGGTCACTTGCAACATAATTTTAAATTTTTTAAATGTATAGTTACAGCAAATTTAATACACAGTAATAAAGATCTCATCAGTTCCGAAGCTTGATAACAATAGATCTATGCAACAATTGGCACTTTAATTGACCTGGAATAAATCGCTCTAAATTTTGTCTAAATAGAATTTATTTCGACAACAGTACTAGTATTTAGGTATTTAGTAATAATGAACAATGTGCGGTTTGTCCCAACCACATCACTATATTTAGGTTTTCCTGATAACATTTTATCCGTTAGTACGCCAATTTATGTAAAAACCTATACCTGCTAACTCATGGCATAAATATTTTGTGATTTTATATCCTAAAAATATACCTTTAAATGGAAGCTTTGCATTTTCTTGATATTGGAATAAGTTCTACATAAATTAGCGATCTATTTAATGACAGCTTTCTTATTTGCAAAACTTCATCTTTAAAGGGTATAAAATTTTATTGACCATAAGCATGTTTACAACTGAAGGAGTACAAAGCAATAAAGCGTAACTGACTGAAAACAATGGCCACTAACAAACCAATGATGTAATGATTAATGTTTTGGACTGCCCTGAGATCAATTGAAAGTTCAGTATCATCAATCTACTCAATGTTTCAATTAATCACATGCGTTGTAATTTATCTGTGATTTATTGATCAATATGTTTGTTTAAATAAAAATGTGGTTTTGTTTGAGGTGTTTTACTCAAACAAGACATTATTTTAGATAGTTTATTTATACAATGTGTGTCTACTACAAAGTTTTTTACTAATGACATTCATATGATTTGCAGGTAAATTCTGATGTTCCGACTTTATCTGCGATATGGCACGTTCCTGAAACAAAGTAAACACATTCACTATCGAATGTAAGTTCAGATAGGTCCCCTAATTTCTGAGGTCTTAAATAAAGAGAACTTACAGGCCTTAATAGTAAATACAGGCAATAAAAAATGCATAGTTTCCTCCCAAATAGAGAGCTACCTGTTCATTATGGCCATCCTTACACAGCCAGAAATTCTGAGCATAGTATTGTAAGGACGCAGTGGTAAATTTTATTTTTAAAATGAATATTACGTACGGTTTTCTGCAATCGTTGCAGGACATGTAGACACCGAAGTATTCTCTTGGGTTGGGAAAGGTCCTCTTGTCCTGCTCCTTCCTCATCCACGGCTGATCGCCATGGTAGCGCAGCTGGGCAGTTGTACCATTAACGTTGATTTTTGCGCCTTCAACCTTCTTAGTGATTGAATAACAAGATATGTCTTTCTTGAGAACTGTTTCCAACACATCTTGGGAGTAGTACTTATTAGACCACTCTTTCGGAACCAAGCACACGTGCTTAGACATCTTGATGCACCCGACAAATAATTTATGATTGATAGCGAGCAGCGCCATTATTTATATGCTCTAAATCAATTGCTTCAATTAACTTCAATTTGAGCATCTCTTTGGAAAGACCTAAGATTATTTATAAAGGAGATTCTTAATTGTAATGACAATTAATATAAGCTACAACTAATTATGTAAATTCTAAATTTAAATAATACTTTATGTGTACTTTTAGAGCTTATATATACCGACAGCAGGGATTTTTGCTAGAACAAAGAAATTATTGTTAAAACTTAATCTTACTTTTGGTAACCAGTAAAAGCTAGCCAGAGTTTGACTCACGATTCCGAAGTTGTTATACACGGCATGAAGATTCCTGTGTAAGTCCTCCGATTTGGTCTCTTGAGGTTATCTTTTTCGTTTTTCATCCATATTTGGTTTTTATAAATACGTAGTACAGAAACGTTTCCATCAATGCGGACCCTAGTCCCTTATATTTTGTTAGTTTGTCGATAATGGAATGTAACTTCGCTATGGAGAACCAAACCCATAAAATCTGAAGGGTATTCGTCCCATGGACGGGGAACCCAGCAAAGATGTTTGTCTGACATAGCCTATCGATATTTGACAACACTTTTGGATAGATATTTCGATAAGGCAATTCTCTTCTGCGATAGCAAATGTTCTTTGAACGCATTTCAATTAGCATCTCCATATAAATATCCCCAGGATACTTGAGATGATCATTCTCAATTGCCTACCGTAGACTACCCTGATTGAGTGGAGTAAAAACGTTCGCTTGTCGTAACTAGGTGCCATTCTTCATCGGTATCGAGGCTAGAACGTTAGTACTGGAGCAAAGTCGTTCGTCGTAATCATTATTTCAGTCAACGTGCTGTTACAAGTGAGTCGCCGAGCTTCGAAGTGCTAAATAGGTAAGTTGAAGTGACATCCACTAAAATAACCCCATTTTCTTGTAAGTGTGTGGCCCGACCGACTTGTTTCAAAAGTGTCAATATTAATGAAGGATTTTAGTTGCAGATACGAGGCTTGAGGAAACAATCGGGATGGCTGATCGCAAGCAATCGACGTACAAAAAGCCGTCTGAGCAAGACATGTCCAGCTTGGTCAGAGCTTTTCGAAAGTTGAGTCCTACGAAACGTCAATACTTCGAGCTGACTAAATCGGATTCGACATCGTCAGTGTCATCTGCAAGCAGCTTCGCTTCCAATTCTTCCGTATCGATGACCCCGCTGCAAAAATCATCAAGTTCTTCGAAATGTCAAAGTGCAGGTCCACAACCCGGAACGTCTGGGATGAAGGACAAGGATACAAAAAAAGAGAAGGAGCTTCTACAAAAGTTGGAGAAAAACGTCAAGGATACTTCTAAAACCTTGAATGAGTACGTTGCTATTCATAACCGTAAGAAGTAAGCAATGCACGTCCGTAATTGATGTCACTTTTGATTCAGTAGATCCTAACCTGTAGACGTTTAATAAATCAACTAATTACAATATTTTGTTGTTTTCTTTATACATAAACCCACTCAAGCATAGAGACAACTGTTTTCTACAAACTCTGACAGGTCCATATGTTTTTAATCTAGTCAAAAACATTTATAAAAGTAAACTACTCAAAAACAAACATTTCAGAACCATAAATCAGTCAGATACCTAAAGGTATAACATCTTTGGTCTAAAAGGTAGGTACTAAGTGTTAGTTTCCCAGTTCTTAACATATCAATAAGGTGGACGACGGTGGTGACGGTTAAGGGCTAGCCGAAGTACCTAGAACAACAACTTGGTAAAAAAACTGATAAATTGATATTTTTTTAGCTGAAACTAAAACACTATCTACCTTTCTCACATATAAGCCCTATAGTTTGCTAAAATTGAAGCTTATTAAGTCAAGCTCTCTTGTACCAATAATCTAAGTGAGCAAGTCGTAAATAACACATTGAATGAAGTCATTACTCATGCTGACGTTTATTTGAAAGGTGCAGTTCAATTAAATTAATTACTCTATTTATCTCAGTTATTTGTCTACCGAGATGATTAACGATTTTTTAACAAGGCAGCTCAACCACAATCGGTTGGTCACATGGTTCAAATAGTTGGTAGCACATATTCAATTGCTGACGTTTAATAGAGGACATAGCTTATTTATTGGTCAATGTATTAAATAGAACATAAAAACAATTTCTAATTTGTCACTTATACTTGCTCCAATTGGCGTCGATTGATAATTTATCACTGAGAAACGACCCATAGATAATTCATGGGCTGGCACCTCAATATGTACTCATATTTGTATGACCTCACTGCGTATTTTTGTATGGCATATGATGAATGGTGTTGTTTCAATCGAACTATGTTCGTTTGCTAATTAATTTATTTTTATGTAGATATAAAGTAAATTCATGGAATTACTCTGTGACCTGCTTGTCTCAGTTAAGTGTTAAGGGCAAGACAAGTCTAATAGCTTAAGTCTGTTTTCTGATACGTCTATTTAGACTAAATCATTAGAAGGTTAAAAAATGCAACGAAAGTGATATGCATAGTTTATTATTGCTATAAATTCTATTCACAAAAAATCTAAAGTCTAATTTAAAACTATACTGCAAAACTACGATTTGCATTCTTTCTACTCTAATCGTAGACCACTGAAAGCTACAACGCAGTGAAGATTTAAGTAATTACGTCGTGTCGACTCAAGCTCTGAAACAAACAGAAAGAAAGTTATTATTTTATTAAATGGAACAGCAAGTTCGGTTAGACTTCGTACTGAGTCTCTAATAAGAGATGTAACCGATATTAAGTGATATTTTCCTCCTTGCGGTGGGTTACTTTAGTAAATATGGAATAGTACCTTTAGATGGTATGTAATTAGAGGGTAATCCGCTGGTAAAACAAAAAATTTCACTTACATTTTGATTCAGGCAAGTGGGTCAACATCGGAAAATAAGATTCGGAGTTCGGTCTTGCAGATATATCATCAGTTTTCTTGAACCTGAGCTTCAGGTCGTGATATTCCAGTTTGGTAGATACCGAAGAAATTTGGGTGTTGGCTCCGTGAATGTAGGTAATCTTTTTTCGATGTCGAGCATCATTTTTTCAAGGCTCTCTGTTTTATGTATGGCCCATTCTTTTCGCGCGACGCAGATGTGGTGATATTTGCCGTCAATGAACATTGTAGTTAATTTTATTGCAGCACGCTATCACTGGTAAGACAGTAGGCTGTGATTCAACTACAAGCTACATCGCGGGGTTTCATAACACTATATCAATTGATTGTCAATCAGAGCATCTATTCACTTTAATTGTTCTATAATTCAGGGATACTAATGCCGAAAAAAACCATTAACCAGAAGCAATGAAGTATCGGTAATTATAAGTAGTACTTACCCATTTTTGCGGCTAATTAACACTTATTATGAAATTCTTATCACTGTAAAATTCGTCTGTGGTAAGAAAATTATTTCTTGGACGATAAAGAACCAACCCTAGCTTGAGCTCAGAGTCAATCGACGAGGGCAAAACAATCAATTGAAGTGGGTGTCGGGCGAGGGTCATGATAAAGATTGTTGGCACAATTTATTACAAACAGTATGACGGATTGCTATTATAAATATGGCCATGATTCGAGTGGACTAATTACCATTAATTGGTAAAGATCTGGTCAGAACCGGTCATGATGTTATTTCTGAGAAACTATACGAAGTATTGTGAATTTTCAGACGATTTTAATTGGTAATTTATTAGCCGTTACTTTTTAGTAAATAAGGTATGAGTTTAAAAATATAATAGCTTTCAGAATTGTCAATAAGTAGCGATATGAGAAAATGATCCAACAGATTATGGGCCTGATAGTCGTAAGTTCTTGAAATCGTCCATCAAATGTGAATGAAGGTAATCAATCATTCAAATAAACAATTAGAAAAGCTATACAAATATTAAACTTATTACCGCAGTATCCATACTTTGTTTGCTCCCAAGCCGCAATTTGATCGTGATTTAAAATCATAACCGGAGCGGTCAGTAAAAAACGTAATAAGTGTGACTTTATCTATAAAATATAAAGTATGAGATCGATTTGTCAACGTAGGATGTGGTGACAAGCAACACTTATGACTTCTGGAGATTATTCAATATTTTTAAATGTCAAATTTTTAACTTCCCGCTAAGAAAATTGAAGATTTTCAAAAATCGGGAAGTTATTGTTTTCACCCCGTTTTGCAAAAATCGAGTTTTCATCAGATCTCGACATTTTAAGGTCATAGGAAGCTTCCCTGACTACCCCCGCGATGTTGTCACTGTGTGTGTGTGTGTGTGTGTGTGTGTGTGTGTGTGTGTGTGTGTGTGTGTGTGTGTGTGTGTGTGTGTGTGTGTGTGTGTGTGTGTGTGTATGTGTGTGTGTGTGTGTGACTATGTGACTCGCTTACAACTTTTGAACGATTAAACCGGTTGTACCACGAAATCTCCCCGGACAAAATCTCCCCGGACAAAATCTCCCCGACAAAATCTCCCCAAGACAAAATCTCCCCGACATAATCTCCCAACGACAAAATCTCACTAAGAAAATCTCTTTTAACTTATTTTAAAAATTTATTATAATTTAAATATTTTATGATTATTTTATTACCTTTGCTTGTGACCGTGTTGCGCACTTTTAACATGGTTTTTGTGTATGTTTATTCGACATTAGGACCACACAAACGCGGATAATCGTGTTGCGCCCTTTTCACATGGTTTTTGTGTATGTTCATTCGACATTAGGACAACACAAACGCGGATAATCGTGTTGCGCCCTTTTAACATGGTTTTTGTGTATGTTTATTCGACATCAGACCAACACAAACGCGGATAATCGTGTTGCGCCCTCTTAACATGGTTTTTGTGTATGTTTATTCGACATTAGACTAACTCAAACGCGGATAATAATATTATAATTATTTTATTGCATGACTCATGATGAGAAACATCAGAGAGTGCTTTACGATCGAAAAATTTTTTTCACCTCATTTTGGCAACTATTTTCATCATTATAGTCTTGTTAGTTCACGGATTCAAGATATTTTGCATACTATTGTCAAGATAATTTAATAGAGATTAATTTGACACTTTTCAAAAATTGATTTAGTGCACTAGAAACGAAAAAAAACATCAAAATAGGTCAAAAAATTTTCCTGTCCGTCATTTATGGAACCCTGAAAACTCTCTAACACTTTAACTCTCTAAAACACTCTAACTTTCGAAACAAATGCATCAATTTAATTAAATTTTTTTTTTTTAAATTCTTGCAGAGAATTGTAAGTCGCTAAATGCGAATGGTTAGGTAATTCAGTGTCGTTCATATACAATTAATAAAATAAAAAAGCCACAAGACTGTATATATATATATATATATATATATATAATATAATATACACTGATTGTACTAATTACAATCGCCGGATAGTTGCATTTATCATCTTAACTTTGTAAAAGTTAATAACCATCCTGGATAGTAGAATCTACAAAATAGAGATGGTTGATGTTAATATAAAATTCTCTCCGTGTAGAAATATTATTTCTTAGAACTCAGCGAGCTCAAAATAACACATAAATTATATTTTGAGCTTAAAAATCTCAAAAATGTCATAAGTACAATTTTAAGCGCCCAGGAATGGAATTAGCGGGAAGTTGCAGAGTGAATCATTTTTCTAATTTTTTTTTCCACATCGTTGATGAAAAAAAAAAAAAGTTTACATTCTATGTTTTGCTCCAAAAGCCATCGAGACTGTTTAAATCTTTACCTCTTCAATGTCGATAAGCTTTAGCTGTTTATATAAGCCAATAGATTATTTCTCATCCTAACAAATCCAAAATACCATTTTGTAATGCACTGCATGTTTCTGAGTTGTGTATCAACATATTAATTAATAATATTAAATCAAAGAAGCTTGCTGATTTTTGAAGGTTAATCTTCCAAAGTTCTCCGTCAAGTGTTGTTGTCTGAATATCCTCGAACTCTGGCCTTCAGCTCGTTTTGCGAATTGGGATTGTCGACATCATGTCAATTGAACTGAGAACATAGCAACGCAAATTTTATCAGCTATGCGTTTTATTACTAGTAAGTGGATGTAGCAATTTATCATTTTGACCTACAGTAAGAGGTCTCACAAATGCTCGCTTATCAATTTAACCTAATATAAATATTTCTTAGAAAATCTCAAGGACGGGCCTATGGTGAACTTAAATATCGTACGCCCCCACGACCTAACTTTAAGACCAGCGTAAATTGAGAATGAGTTACATTCTCCTAGGTACATACATACATATAAAACATACAAATGTATCCTAAAATTAGCTTTTTAGGTCGTTACCCAGAATAATTTTAGACCTAGATAATAAATTCTTGAGCTGGGCTGGCCAGTATATAAAGATCGCCGATCTAGACTCTAGCTTTCAATTTTAGTCTGACTTTACAGTGCTAAGTTTGATTTCATTAGGATACGTAAGTATTTTTTAGTCTGTCTTTATTTTGCGATTTTTAAGGTTTTACCGACTTGAATTCCAAAGAGAAATACTTTTTTTCTTTTTTTTTCAAATGTAAAATATTTTAAGTTTCATGAAGCGGTTTTTCAGTAATTTCCAAAAAATTGTGTCTGAGCTTTTGTCTGAATTAAAAAATAGTTTAACTTGCCATACTTTTCGGTTAAATCTTTATTTTCAAGAAAAAGTGAATTTTTCATCTAAGCTCCAATCCGGCTTTACCCTCATTTATTTCTCTTTTAGTATGAGTTAGCGTAAAAAAAATCCAAGTCGGTAACGCAACAATATTGAAATATATTTTGGGTATTCTACGTTAAATTGTGTGGTTTAAAAATTTTCAAATAGAAGATGTTTGATACTCAAAATATCGATAAATCGATAATTTCAGAAATCAAAACTTTCCAAACCGTCTGATTTTGCGTAGAATACTCTATTTATATCCTGAATTTTATTTATGAATATTTCAAATAAAATAAAACAGTGAAACGTTTTTAATTAACAGATATTACATACAAAATGGCGAGCGCTCTACTGATGTTAAGTCGTCTAGTCTGCATGCTAGTTGTGGTGGCAGTCAATGCAAGGCTGGATTATGATTGGGTAAGTTAAAGGACATTCGATACATCTATAAAGAACCTGTTACATACTTCTAACAACACTTATGTCTCTATGAAATTTTTCAGCTATTCAGTGTTTTTTCGTAGTATTGTCATCGTATGATTCAAGTTTCATAATTTTCAAATTGGATTCCATTCTTCCAAGGTATTGACTAATCTACAACAGCTCTTTTCTTAGCTCACTCTCAAAGTAACTCCGATTTTAAATTTTAAAATTCCGTAAATATTTATTTTCAGAGTCCCCTCAGTTTTGAGACCCATTACTCGAGAGATTCTCGTGACGGCGGTTGGGGTAGCGGCTTATTCAAAATGGTCCTAAGTGGATGGAATGATGATTAAAATGAAGATTATTACTGAGTTTATTTTAGATTAAATACTACATCGTAAGTCCATAATGAGGTGCGGACTTGATCAATGTGCTGTGATCAGAGAAACTTATGATCTGCATTATTTTTAAGTTCAACGGATACTCATTCTATATAATTTTTGATATAATAAAATAAACTTATCTTTTTACCACGTATTTATCATTTTAACACCCAAAATCATAGTGTACCTATGCCTCAATCGGCAGAATCATGCCAATACGTCTGTTTACCTACATTAGGCGTCTTAACACATGACACCAATAACTTGATCATCTGGCTTCAGTTATCATCTTGCTTCGCCAAAACTATCGTAATTAGTTCCACAATGAAAAACTCGTCCGTACACTTCAGAGTCATGGAGCGAAATGACAGATCAATATGGCGTTCGTTGGTGTGACGTCAGCCCACAGATGCCCTATCTGCAATCTCATTAGCTCTTGTCTTCATCGTTCAATATAGTTCGCCGAAAACGACCAATGAACCTTGTCCAAGTGGAACATTTGTCAATTTAGGTTTCCAATGAGGATAGCCTAGCTATTTTGAAAATGATGAAAAATTCCTAGATGCGAATCTGCTATGTCGTCATAAGCTGTTTCAGCTTCTTGTCCGGGCATGAACTATTTTTACCAGCAAGTGGTACGGTGCCACGACTAGTCAACCGACGACATTTCAACTGGACAATTCAACCAATGACAGTGTTGGCCTATTTTTAAATAAACACAAGATTCATGATAAAGGGCACAACACGACCTTATGATCCTATAATCATAAGGTCAAACTGTCTTTCAGTTGAACTGTCTTTCGGTTTCAATGTCGTTCAGTTGAAAGGTTATCGGTTGAAATGCTGTGGTTGAAGTATCCGCGGTTGAAATGTTACAGAACCAATATTGTGTTATACTTATTTACAAATATCTAAGTTCATTTTATTGTAAGCATTCGAGTTACGTCACATTTGTTTAATTATACGCGCTAAAGCTTCTAACGCAATAAAACGGAAAGAAGACATACGACTATCGACTCTGAATCGTACTTGCTGGTTGTTGCGTTAGAAGCTTTAGCGCATATAATTAAAGAAATATGCACATATATCATATAATAGTATGATAATCTATATTTCCGTAACTTAAAAGCTTACAATCAGATGAACGTAGGTATTTGTAAATAAGTATGACGCAATATTATATAAAACGTTTTTATATTCAACGGGAGTCTTTAATGTTACCAATTTAATCATATTTAACAATCTCACATATGCTGACAAATAATGATAAGAATGTCGATTGCCTGTTATGTTCGTAAACTACAAGCTAGTGATAATGTTAATTATCTAAACATGGTTAATTATATCTTGCCATATTCATAATTTCTTGCTGGTGACGTTGATATGTACATTCTGTCCATAAAAGATTTCAAAACTATAGACGCTTTTCAATTTTCATCAAAAAGTATACATATTTACCACAGTAAACATTAAATTTAGTCATTTGTTAATGTTTTTATTAGCAAAACATTTTTGTAGCGATAAACATGATCTGCTTGATGCAAAATCTCTTTCCCAAGTAATCACACTGACCACTGGTAAGTGGAAAAAGTGTATGAATTCCTTGCGTAATTGAAGTAAAGGATAAAAATAGGAAATTACTCTGTGCATTTGTGTCATATCATTCCGTGCGCAAGGATGAAATTATACTTAGTCAATGAGTTATTTTTTCCTTTACGCAATGTACCGAATAACAACAACGCGTGTCTACTTATTTTTGAAACTGATTTAATTAATTTTATTAAGCATAAATTTATAAATTTCTTCATCGCAAACCCTGCAAGTCTGATGCTCGTAGATTTTTATACTAATTGGGTAGGATTTATGACTATAACGGTACTCGTAAGCTTTGCGTGCTGAAACATAACGAACTTAGTAATTTTGCTCCATGAATTCTTCTGGAACATTGTTCTGAAACCGGTTGCGGAATTATTTTTTGTTATCGATTGTGTGACCACAATAAAAAGTAAACAACATTGTTACAGAAAAGACTTATTTTATTTCATACCTTTAAGGTCTAAATATAGAATTTTTATACAATATTTAATTTGATAGACTTCTTTGATGACATTAATGATAAAATACCTACTTACTTAAAGCATGGAGGCACTATACCAACAGACGATGTCTGTCTTAGTTGAGGCCCTTTTTTAGCGTCAACTACCGCAATTCATTGCAGCTTTGGTTTCCGCTTGCAAAGTTTATCTTAACAGAGTAGAGATCTTTGGGCAATGCGGTGTCACAACGGAAAGCGTCTGCGAGCTCTCTGAAATGGAAAACAAATAGAGTTTTATCCTCTTCCTGATTATCGTTAACAGTTACAACTATACTATATAATATCTTACTTGTGAGATACTTTCTGGAAAACATTGATAAAGCCAGTTCGTGTTGAATTTCGTACAAGTTTTGCAGGAATGTTCTGGACCTGTAGAAAGTACGTCACAGGATCCGGTTTCATTATCATCTTTTTTGTTAAAGAAAGCACAATACTTGCAATTCCGCGAATTGGTCATTCCAAGGGAATAAGAATATCGCGCTCCAATTCTACATGAGTAACAGTAGCGTAGTTTTCCTCCATTTGTTTATTTAGCCGAACCTAGTGAACGAACGTGTGACACAAATTTCCGAACAGACTGATGTCGTCTAATGCGATCAGAGCGGTATATAACACAACATTTCTGACTAAAATAACACAGTGGAGGTAGTTAGTAAAATAGACTGATCTGCACATAAATTAGCATGTTTATACTAGGTTTCAACGAATCTAACTAATTTGAATTAAACGATAATAAAGTTACTATAATATGGTAATAGTAAAATGCTTACAGTCATTGGCAGTGCTACTATCTTACTTGTAGTTACCTTGACATCCTAAGAGCTTGATTATATTTAGAGTAGATATTTCGCTCCCAGATAAAGTAGTCGAGCAAAAACAGCCATTGAATTTGACATCGTAACCTTTAGTGTCTGATAGCCTCTTTAGAGTTCCAACAATAACTAAGCCAATTAAATTTTATTGCTCAAAACAATCATGTTCACGCTGGCGCCTTATGTTCAGTGCTTACTGGATTTCATCTGTGGCACTTCGATTAGAATGTGATTGAAAGCCTGACTTTAGATTCTTATACAGAATCAAACTTTCGAATCCCTTTAGCGCAATCGCTACTTATGGAAGAATCTGAATCTTCAACGTTCTAAATACGAAATATAAAGATGATGTAAGTTCAAACCTGCTTATGGCAATCTTATAGATGATGAAATCTCTGAATACAGTTCGTGAAGCTTTAGTTGATAGAAGCAAGATCCGTCTATGCTTGACCATCATTATCTCTGATATCGCTTTTTAATGACCAACAATTAAGTTGATAAGCGCTGACTTTTGATTCTAGAAGTTAAAGATAGATACTATATGTAACGTACTTAAATAGTCCCCAATCTTTTGCACGACCAGTCGTACAAAAGTTGGTTCGCGCCTGTAAGCTTCGTCTGCTACGGTGCATTATTGTCTCTGCACGATGGGTTGGTCCGGCAACTGCGTGTTTTTCGACAATTTCGACCATGAAAACATTTTCCACTGTCTTTGTTGCGACGAAAGTAATGACAGCTTGCAGACAATGCAGATGCTTGTCAACAACGTCAACAGTTACTTGTTGCGGCAGTATAATTCCTGTGGACAACAATGTGTGCATATCGTAGCCAGTCGAGACACTCCTGAAGCCCAAAGAAAATTCGAATTTCTAATTCGATGGGGTGCTGATGTCAACAGCAAAAACAAGTGTTGTGGTGTTACTCCTTTGCACATCGCAGCTCTCACCAAGAATTACAGACTGGCCAATTTGATTTGCCAGCAACCAGGCAGAGCACTCGACATCTGCAACGTCGATCAGAAAATTCCGTGGCGTATCGCTTATAAACTGGAGGATCGGAACATGATGTGGCTGCTACGAGTGCATGGTGCTCAATGTGAAGTGTCTGATGTGGAAGTTGATGATAAAATCTGAGAAGCACGGTATGAAGTTCCTTGAGTGGTGTTAGCTTGCTTATCTAGTTGACATCTATTAGGTTAAGATTCATTGTTAATTATATGTAAGTTGGTGTTATTGTTATCTCTGTTATACTTGTTGTGTCACTTAGAAATAATATTATGTAATTAGCTTTTAAACATACTTAGTAGTTAAGTATACTTTATAAGCAAAATTCAGAGTCACCTAGACCATTTACAAATTCTCTTTTGTAACCTTTTTAGTTAGTTCTAATTAATTAAAATAATTAGCGATGCAGTCTCAGCGTCATTAGAAATATTATAATGTAATTAGGTCTTAAGCACACTTAGTAAATAAATATACTTTGTATGTAAAATTTTGAGTCACCTGGACGATTCAAAAATTTTTTTTTGTAACCTTTGAAACTAGTTCTAGATAAGTTAGTGACGTGGTTATGATGTATTAGTTAAGTAATTTAGAATGATAATTCTAGTTTTAGAAAAATCAGTTGTATTAGGATGTATACTATTAAATATAACAAAATTTAATTCTGTATCTTATTTTAAATTCTAAAATCCCTTAGTAGTTCTTTTTTCTCTTCTATCGTCGTAAAATTGGTATGCCACGATCTTTTAAGTTTTTCCAAGCGTCGAGGTACGTTGAAATTGAATAGGTCAGAGGCGTTCAGGCACTTAACCTATAGGGCCTTTCAGTCTTTGGAATTGGAAACATTTGTTCAAAATTAGAAAATAAATAATAATCATTTTTTCAACGTCCTGAAGAACAGTTACTGAAATAATAATGAAACAATACTGAAACATTACTGAAACAATACTGAACAACAGTTATAGATTATTAGATGGCAGGATAAATTATTGTTCATAGAGAAAGAAGTCAGACTATCTCGTTACGTTATTAATAGTATGCCGCAACGTCATAACTTGTAGGCAACGAGATAAGTTCCCCGCTTGCTTGACGACGATTAATGAATCCAAACTGATAATGGTTTGAATGAGGTTCCTGGTGAACGACGATGTTGATTACACTTATGATGACCTAAAAGCTTATTTACTGGATTTTGTTCAGTATTTTTGTTCAACATTTAATAAGCTGTAAACTTTTTCATGCTTAAATTGAGTTATCGTCGATGGCTTGATTTTTTTTTTAAAGTTATGCTTTCATTAGTTGTTACGTGAGAGTATAAATAATAATTATATAATTAAAGAATACTAAGAACAAATTATTAGAATTTTATTTAGTATTTTCATTCGAAAATTCGTGTGTGTGTGTGTGTGTGTGTGTGTGTGTGTGTGTGTGTGTGTGTGTGTGTGTGTGTGTGTGTGTGTGTGTGTGTGTGTGTGTGTGTGTGTGTGTGTGTGTGTGTGTGTGTGTGTGCTAAGATTCTATAGCTTTTTGAATGAAGAACAAAAATACTGAATTAAGTCTCAGGATATTCTCACTTACAGCTTTTTATATTTTCGCTTAATAAGTGTATAGTGAGACAATCTATCGAGTGGCATGAAAGTCCCTCAAATTTCAAGTTTGAAACCATCACTAGTAAGATATGAGAAAATCCCATACAATTTGTATAAAAATCTGTGAGGAATTGACATGGATGATTCCTGATGTCAAAATTTAGAAATTGATTGCTTTAATGTCCGCGTTTGTAAAACCTAACGCTAAACAAGCGTGAAAATTTGTTTTGAGCGCAAGTCAATTTTGTGCCAAGAAATCAGCCATTCAATCAAAGCTGCGCGAGCTTGATTTATCCATCGACGCTAGTTATAAGATTGCGTGCCAACTGCAGTGTAATCGGTCAAATAAACTAAATCTTTTTGTAATAAGATAATGTGCTCATAAAAAGCATTAAAATAAACGTTAAAAACTATTTAATAGTCTGCGAACATCGCGATTTATAGCCTGCGGTAAAATAAAATGTCTTTCTAATAAAATCATGACACCAAGAATTCGTAATGACGCTGTATATATAACCTCATGTGCAGTGGAAAGTCGTCGCCATTCCATCCTAGGACGCCCGCATAAAAGTAAGTACCTAGACTATCTTCACATTTTCTCTTTCGCGAACATTAAACATCTGTAACGTGTTTAAATTAATTGTCAGTGGTCGATTGAAGTCAAGATAGTTTTTATAAACATTCCGACCACTACCTCGTTGCTATGCTCAGTACAATGCTATTAGTCTTATCTCCATCGAGCAGTCTGTTTGGAACATCAGTGGAGCGCGTTCATTAAAATATAAAAGTTTGTTGTTGCGATGAAACCTTGAATATCCACAGATTCGGTAGAATCTGGCGCCAAGTTCCGTTCAAATCCGTTGTAAACGGAGCGCCAGACTACCGAGTGTGTTTACTGTAAGCAGAACGGTATTTCGAGGTTGCAAAATTTTATTTAATTCTACGGTAATTTTTTTTCCTAAATTTTATATTATAACAGTAATTCATACTTTATTTTACTGATATTAATTAATTATATTTAATTATAACAATTAATCTACTTGAAATTATTAAATTTAATCAGCACAAACTATAGCAACGCAAAAATTTCGATCCTGACTTTTTTTCGATGGACAAAGTGATCTGCCACAGACTACATAATTCGATAGTGCATGGTAATCCTCCAATAGATGGGAAACTACAGTTAGAAAAATACATTTCACAGCTTGCACCTACACCCGCCAGGGTGCGCTGGAAATATTTTTACATAAACTGTAGCTTCAAAGGAATAGTTTGCTATAAAAATGCAGCCAAAGCGAGATTTGAATTTGTACGAATTGTAAATTTTTATTATAATTACAAAAAATACTAAAATCCGAACAAAAACAGTTTCACTGTAAAAAAAAATCGCGCCAAGTCCACGTTCATAAAACTATTAAGAAAAAAAAATTAGTTTTTTCTTTACAAAAAGATAAAAAATATGAAACTGTTTTTGTTCGGATTGATATACAACCGGCTGCTGATTTCGGATTATAATTTATTGTTGAATACGTCATTTTAACAGAACAGACGTCACTGTTCGTGAACTAGTCATCGCAAAACTCGCATGACTTTCAAAAAAAGGGTCTCTTAAAATAATTCTTGTTGAAAAAAAGAACATTTTTTTTTTTTTTTTTTTTCATTAGGTCTTTCGCGCTTCAGCCTATTGGCCTGGAAGCGGGGGACTACGTCCCATCCGATTTTCCTATTCATCCCCACTTCAGTGGTCCTCTCGTCTCCTACTGGTTTTTGCGGCTGTGGCCCGACTTGTGCTTTCTGTACCGTATTCACCCTGAACCTTACCTTCTCAGGCTTGGAACAGAATCATGGGGAAACCACAAAGAAAACCCATGATAGTACAGTCGGAGCTGGGCTAATTCTACAGTGATTGATAAAGAACTCTTCTTTATTGACCACTGGAGCATTAGGTCCTTCTTCTAGTGTACAGAGATCCCTCGGGCTAGCCAACGCTGACTAGAGTGGTCATTCAGTTAAGTTGTAGCTTAACTGAGCGATCGCTCAAGTCAGACGTGTGCCGCCAGGCTATCTCTGCCACTTGCAGAGGCAGGCAATGTACCGCACATATTTAACTGAAAAATAGTGGTGCGTGCCGGAATCGAACCCGGGTCTCACTCTTTCGAAAAGTGACCACCGAGCCGACTAGGCTATTGCCTGCCTGTTAAAAAATAATTCCGTGTCACCGAGGAATCGAACCCGGTATTTTCTCCGCTACAGGCCCAAGGCTTACCCCCTTATGCCATCAGAAGGAACGAAAAAAAGAACGACATTTTAAAAAACTAGTTACAATTTCAGATCAGTAGCTTCCGTTCTACTGGCAATACGTATATCAAGTTCAGGGTTAGAAACGCTCATTTCCTTCGGCGTCTAATTGATTCTAACAGTTAGTGTAAATAGTAATTTATCGATTTATAAATGTCTGAGTAAATTGGTGTTATAAGTGGTGACGTTTTCAGTCTCAGAATGAGTGGCATGAGGCAACGGACAAACACGTTGACGTCTACTCAGTCCAATATAATGTAAGTATCAAAGCTATTCAGTTCCTGTTTCAGACATTTTCTGTTGAGCCTTTAATTTTAGCGTAGTTAAATGAATTTATATTCGCAAATTACGTCGATACTCTCCCTATGACGTTGCACTGTCTTCATCTGAAAAGTCCCAGAAGTTACTATCTTTTCTATGCAGACTATCCGCTCCGACTGCACAATAGAAAACATTAGTTTCTGTTGACATTAAAAACTGCGCTCACTAACTCTCTCCATTAAAAAGTCGTCACCGTTTGAAAATTTTGACGTCTTAACCTACTGTTGTTCTCTTCTCTCTGCAGACATGACCGGTGGAAGTGCAAATCGGCTGAAGAGAAAATCGAAGAGGCAATTCACATGATAAAAAATGCCACTATCAGCAAGTCACAGGCGATCGTCTCTCCAGTTTCAAAGGAACCTAGTTATTTTTATAAGCCTAGATTGTAGTTTCGTTGATAAGGTATTTGTGATTTTTATTTCTAATTACCTGGGAAAAAATGAATTTGCCTAATCATATATGGTTATATATAATCTCACTTATATATAATTAGACCTGAAAATTGGCCAGATCTAATCATATATAATCATATATAATTAGATATAATTAGATATAATTATTTCTATAAAAATAAAAAATATTCACCGCGAGCGGGGATCGAACCGGGGACCTGACGCTTCAAAGACCAACACACTACCTGTTTACCTATACGAGACTTACTGGAAGAGCTAAGCTTGAAATACCTACAACTAATGCAAATCGCATACATAATCGATTTTTATAAGTTAAATTAATTAATACAGTTCCATTATTTCATCCACAAAAACTATAGTTTAAAAGATTATTAATCATTTGAGTAGCAGACTCTGAGATGAAAACAGAAAATGTTTTATAGTAATCACAAAATTCATATATAATTATATATGATTCATATATAATTAGATATGATTCATATACAATTATATATGATTTATATATAGTCATATATGATTTATATATAGTTATAAATGATTCATATATAATTATATATGATTTCCGTTTAGTTACACTGATATTGATAGAAGGATTTGTTTATATTTATTGAGCTTTATTGACTGATAATAAGTGATTTTTTTAACATCATGGGATTTAATATACATTTATTACCAGTTAATAAATTATTTATTAAATACGATTTATTAAATGTTAACAAATATTTGTTAACAGTTAACAAATATTTATTTAAAATCAAAAGCAAAAATAGCAATTTTCTTTTGACATTTTTTATAACCCGACAGCTAGAATACATAACTGTAACACATGATAATAATTCAAATAATTCAAATTAGATATAATTATGTGCATAGCTTTACGTTTAATTATATACATGGTCCTATATAAATTAGATCTGATCAGATATAATCATATATAGATTTATATATAATCATATATAGCCATAGATAACTCAGGTCTAATCAGATCTAATTATATATAGACTTATATAAAATATACATACAATATATTAGTCTATATATGATTATATATATTTTATATAAAAATTTAGATATAATCATACATAATTCTATATAATTCTATATATTCAATATATAATCATATATAAATATATATGATTAGGCAAATTCATTTTTTCCCGGGTAGTATAAATATATAACAGATCTCATTATAAATCGTTGTTTTATTAGCCTGTTTTTGAGTAAATATTTGTATAGTTTGACGCTAATTAGGAGATAAAATTTGCATTAGCAGTAATAATAGGAATGTAATACAATAAATAATCAACTATATAGTTTTGACATTTTCTCATCAATCCTAATAAATATTCAAAGTTTTGAAAGGTCAAAAGTGCACACCTCGTAACGCTCATATAACTCTTACGAAAAAAATAAGTCGTATTACTGACTTATTTAAATTATATGGACTATTCAACTAATCTACAGATTCGGTAGAATCTGGCGCCAAGTTCCGTTCAAAAATCCCGTTGCAAACGGAGCGCCAGACTACCGATTGCAAACGGAGCGCCAGACTACCGAATTTGCAAACGGAGCGCCAGACTACCGAATGCATTTACAGTAAGCAGAACGGTTTTTTGAGGTTGTATAATTTTATTTAATTATACGGTACTTTTTTTCACTAATTTATATATTATAACAGTGGGTCATAATTAATTTTACCGTATTAATTCATTTATATTCACTTATAACAATTTATTTACTTGAAATTATTAAATTTTATCAGCACATACTATAGCGCGCTCACATTTTTCGATCCTGACTTTTTTTCGATGGAGAAAAGTCAGCGCCACAGACTAGATAAAATAAAAATGTGTAGTATTCCTCCTATAGATACGCAACTACAGTTAAAAAAAATATTCACAGCTTACATTTACGGCCGCCAGAGTGCACTGTAATTATATCTACATAAACTGTAGCTTCAAGGGGATAGTATGCGCCGCAGACTAGGGTAGTTTTCCAACTACAGCACTAGAGCGCATAATGCGGCATTGTGCGCAGCTTAGAGTGTTCCAATAACAGCAACGCTTCGCACAGTTGGACACTCAAAAAACCTTTGCTCAGGGATGTTATGCGTGAGAGTTACCAACGAGTCTACATAAAATTAAAAGTATTTTTTTTGTATTGAGTTGGTATAATTAATGTTTATTTTATTATCTATCAAAGTTATTATTTTTGACAATTGTAAGTGTATTTTATTATTGTTGATAAATAATTATTATTGCAATAAAATTAAATATATACAATAACACAAATTATATTTAACTATCATATTTTATATCTAATATTTAATTATTGATGACTAACTTAAGCGAATTTATATTCTTTCTATTCTTTTATCTTTATAAAATGAAATCATTTTTTAGATTTTTATATTTGTAAGCATTATCATGATATGATTTTGAATTAGCTGTTTAACATGAATGTTTTCAAAGATTTTAAAGATTTAAATATACAGGTAAACAAATATTTAGATTTTTAGATTGCCAAACTTTCGAATTTTTGTTCAAAACGAAGCAATACCAACGCGATCTACTGCTGCATTTCTTAACTAATCTGTTTCAATTAAACTTGTGCTAATGCGGCACCGTGCGGCACTGAGTCGCATTGTGCTCTCGTAATTGGAAAACTACCTAGATATCTAGGGGCGAACCACGAGTTAACTATGTGATGCTTTGGATTGCGTCCAGCAGGTGACACTACTTGTCGCGAAGCGCGAATTCAAACATTTTTTCCGGGTTAATAGTGTAATTCTAGTTCTACGCGCCTTATAGAAATAGTAGAGAAAAAATTAAACTATTATTGTTAAGAAAAAATAAAATTATTGTAAGAAACCGAAAAAAAATTGATACAACCTATAAAAAACCGAGTGTGTATTTACCGTAAGCAGAACGGTATTTTGAGGTTGTAAATTTTTTTTCAAATTTATTTGGATTTCTTATTTATATGTTTTATACAATGGTAATAGTAGTAAATACTCTTTATTACACGTATTAATAAATTACTGCAGTTAATATGCGACCACCCAGATTTATGAATTATGAATAAAAAATTTTAGCTGAATGATTTTTTTTATATTTGAAATCACACTGGACATAAAATTGGGTACTTTATAAATAAATTATTAATTATAACAGTGCTATCACTAGATTAATTACAAATAATTCAATGGACAAATGTGACCGACCAAATTTATCAAATTAGAAAACTATTAAACACTCTTCCGAAAATTTGACATAAAAAATTTACCGTAAAAAATTGTAAAACCAAAAGTCATTCATTCTTATCAAGACCTTTATGATAATACCAAACTAAACCATAAATATTCTTTTAAAAGAAATAATATGCTTGTCACAAAAATTTCCTTTCTCTCTTAATTGTTTAAGTCATAAATAACTATCGCTAAAAAATATATACATTTACATACATAAAACACAGTAGGGGGGAACCAAATAACCAAATTATAGCTTTGCCTGAAAAAATTCATTTATTTATGAATTTTTAATATTACACGGGAAAAGTTCAAATTTTAAGTTAAAAATGTACAAGTATTTTATGAATACAACAAATTTTATAGAACAAATTATCATACAATCTTCCATGTGCATGTTTGAAAAATATTTTTTTAATTAATTTTCTTTATTAACCAGTCTAAATACACAACAGACTGAACATTGTTTGAGTCCTACTTTCTTCGGATAAATCAGCTGTTTAGTGTCCGGGGAATTCTCATTGAAAATAATGTACATACTATAATCTCATGGTTGTTACCTGTAGATGGCACTATCGTCAATTGAGCGGGATTCAAATAACAGCAATAATAATACTTATCATTATCATTATTATTACTAAAATAATTGTTATGTTTATTAAATTCATGTGTATTGTAGTATTAAATCTAAATTGAAAAATTTTGTTTATTACAAAAATGTTAAAATTTTCTTTGTAAATGTAAGAAATGTATAATTTTCATCGATAATTTAGTCTACCAATTTAAAACGGAGGCGTTTACGCGGATTAGTAACTTTAAATTTTTTTAATGCTACTAGCTACACGGAGAGAAAAGAATAGTAATTATTACCATTCTACATGGTAACCAGGCTCATTTTCAGTAAAATGGTAAATGATGCTATGTAGAATAGGATACATTACCATTTTTCTGGTAATGATTACTATGCTACATTGAAACGAGTGAAATGGTAAATATCGCTAGTCTGCACGGGAATCAGAGCTATGTAGACTGGTAATGAGTTCCATGCTAGAATAGCTGTCCCTACAGTTTAATAAATATACATGCTATAGTATGCGCGAAAGTTTGCGCAGTAACATGCGTGTATGTGTTTATGTATGTGCGAAAGTTGGCGTCATCTCCTTTGTTCATGATTTTATTATTTTGTGTAAAAAATTTATTAAATCTACAAACTAAATTAAGAAATTGATTTTAATAAAAAGTAAATGATGGTTGATCGAAGTGTAAGTATTTGAACATTTAAATAATAATTGGCCAAAATGTAATTCTAATAAATAAATTATTGATTGTTTATTACAAAGCATTTTAATTAATTTAATTATTATTAATTTATAATTAGAAAATTATATAATAATTGTAATTTTATTGTTAAAAGTTAATGATTATTAAAAAAATATGTTTTATGTTCTGATTTGCTTTTAATCTAAGTTATTGAGCAAGTTGAAATTCCAATAAATTACATTTTGATTGTTTATTACAAAGCATTTTAATTAATTGAATTATTATTAATTTTCAATCAGGAAATTATATTTCATTATAAGTGCTCATTTAATTATTTCAATGAATTAATTTAATTTATGTATGTGTATTTTAAATAACCTGATTTACGGATTCTATCATAACCTTATTCACTGAATGTTACATAAATAACATAGCAAATATTGCTAGGTAAAATTGTAATCTCGTCCATTTAATTGTTTTTTTTTTTTTAATTTCATTTTTTAACAAATATCCAGGAGGTGCAAAAATCGAGGCTTCAAAAATAGATATTTATGTCATAAGGCCGTGAAGTGGCGGTTTTCTGACAGCGACGATATTTCGATATGAGCTTAAGGTTTGTGGCGGGAAGGTTCGAAACGGGCGTAATTTTAACGTCCGAGGCGTAGCCGAGGACGGAAATTTACGCTCGTTTTCGAACATTCGCGTCACAAACATTAAAACGAATATCGAAAAAAAGTCGTTGTCAAAATCGCCACTAAACGGCCGAATGACATACAATATTTTTTGTTATTATCGCTCCATAAGTTTAACTTTTGAGGGATAGGAGGCAAATAATGACATATTTAAATTTTAGGAAGTTTTACAAGGCCAAAAAAAATTAATTTTATATTAATTATCTTTTTATTAATCTTAAAATCTTGCTCACGTCCAGAAAATGTAGATAATTTTTTATTAGTATTTATTTATGGCGTTGTTGTTATTTTATTAACATTAGGTCCGCTTCGTAATAAACTGCCAGCAGAGAAATAATAAGCGCCACTTAATAATAACTAAGACTAAAAATTATCGGTCGGTACGCTAGAATGTGGCTTTTTTTTTTGCAATACCTCTCAAGTTCGTCTGGGTGTACATGAAAAGTTCGTAAAAAAAAGGAGGGGGTAAAACTTCACGGCCTAAGCCGTGAAAAAGAGACGGTATGGTAGAGTCTCTAGAAAAGAGTCCCTTTACGGACGCCACCCCAACCCAGCGCTCAGAAGTTGAACTTCTGGAGCGAGTATAACAAAAAATACGATTCCTAGACGGACAGTTAATCTCAGGACCGGTGAATATAAAAAATACTAAAGGACACAGCATCGTCAGAAGAAAGGTCTCTTCCGAAGAATCTATTAAAATTTGCTAAAAAAAAGAAATGGTGGATGTTTGAAAAAAAAGTTAAATAAACTTTGTTTTTCACTATTCTCTGCTATAAAAATAAATTATAATTAACTTTTTTTTGCAAAGTTTGGTAAATTAGCATACAAATGATCTCAACATATGAAACAAGACTAAAACATTGAAAAGGGTTAGGTAGTTTTGGAGATTAGACTGCGCGTACACTTCCACGAATTTTATTATGTCAGGATTGAAATTAAAAAAAAAAAATTTTAAGGGTGATTTTTAAAAGTATAAAGATTAAAAACATCGAGTTTTTTTCAATTTATAAGTTGTTCTACTACTTTTACTAGTAAACCTACCTTAATATAAAAAGTAACTTATTTTTATTTTAATAACTAGATTTAATTATTAAAAAATATTGCTTAATTCCCAAAATATCATTTAGAAAAATTTAAAAGAATCAATTTATAAATTCCAAACATTCTTCGATTAGTCTCGTAACTGAACTACGCTCTAACCTTGAATTGAAAGCGATAGATGAAATTGAAAGCTTAACTTTAAAGAAGTGTAGTGAACCTAAGTCTAAAAATACCTACGGCAAGCATTCAATTATATGAATACCAAAAATTATAGCACGTGGCGCTATCAGGACAATAGCCAACAAAGGAAAAAAAATTACCAGAAAATAACATCTTAATACTCACGGTCCTTTACCACAACAGGAACAGAAGGCTGCAGCTCGCGGTCGCATTTTCTCCATTTTTTAAAATGAATAAAAAATAGAAATAAAAATTTTTTTTAAAAAATAATGCACTACTTTATCTCTGCTCGTCCCGAACTCTTATTAGGAACTGAACGATCGTTATGCACCATTCGGCTGGATGAAGTATTTTTGATAAGGAAAAGAAACTCAGGTACAGTCGGGCGCAGTGATAGCATTTAAGTTATATATATTTACTGGAACGGACCCAAAAAATTATTATTTTTTATAATAATATTCATATCCAGAAGCTGTATGTAAAAATTACTTATTTTTTATTCAAATAACATGGAGAAAATACATTTTGACTTGGGAGTTATATATATATATAGTCGTATAAGTAAATGTATAACTATCACGATACATATTCATGTGGAAAATTAAACGTTTTACAAAATAACTCTCTTAGCATTTTTTAGTAAATTTATTTATTTAAAAAGTATAGTCAATCATATGCTAAATTAGCAATTTTTATTTTATTTTCGGCTTAATTATTACTATTCAAAAGAAAGCTCTTTATTTATCTTTAAAACGAAATTTATCAGGTCAATTTATTCGATAAACTCTAATATTTTCATAACAACGTGACAATTAAAGAGAGGTATGCAAAACTGCGCGAAGAAATAAAAAAAACAGCACTGATTAATATTTCTACAGTACTTAATAATATTTTGGCAAAAAATGAGGTTAAAATGCTTAGGACAGTACAGGGCGCTATGTAAATATTACTGGCAGGCTGCAAATGACGTGCGCTAGTACAAACACGTCGTGTATCACACATCACTGTAGCCTATGAACATTTTTTTAAAACACTACTTAGTAATGTACAAAATAACTTATCCTATAAATTCCCCCTAATTGGGAATTTATGCTCAACTGTACTTGTACTTAAATATTTAAAAATAATTAACAATGCGCGGGTTGTCTCAGCATAATATAACAAAAATTTCCTATTGCCTTATCGCTTATTAGTTCATTTGGTAACAGTCGATATTATTACTTTGAGCCACATAATGAATCTAATAAGATTCACGTTGGAAAATCTAACTCTTTTTGTGTTATATTCTTACAAAATATGTAAAGAATTTTGTAGTTTCTAGCCAATGCTATAAGTCGCTTAAGACGAGTAGAATGCGTGTTATAACATAATAAATCTTTTCGAAAACCGCACAATAATTTCTGCAACATGCTCTACAGAAGCGTGAAATTGATATTATGTAGCGATCATGTTTCTCCGGTAGTCTGCTCATGACGTAGAGAGAGTGTCTATTTGCTTGTCGCTGGCCTACTGTCTAATTATCCATTCTTGTTAAATTCAGGTCCAGTGCTATTTTAATTAATTAATAGATATCAGGTTAATCAGACCACAAACGCAATGTTGACAATTACTTCACACTTTATTGCAACGTTTCGTCGAAAATCTCGACTTCTTCAGGCAATCTACAAAAACATACACACAAAACATACACATAAACATATACACAATTACAAATTGTCAAAACATATCAGTCATAAATATTATTCTTTTATATGAAATAGATATAAAATATAAATTACAATTCAAATTTCAAAATTACATAAATGTTATTATAAAATTTTTTCCTATATACTTAGATAAAATAAATAAAACAAATGGGTATGGGTAACCCTGCTAGCCCCTCAATTGCTAACCTTGTTATGCAACATGTATTGAAGAATGTTGTGAAGGATCTTCCGTTCGCAGTTCCATTGTTGGGTCTTTACGTGGATGACACGATTCTAGCAGTACCTGTGTCAGAGAAAAATAATCTCCTAGGCTACTTCAACAGCTATCATCGAGATATTCAGTTCACATTGGAGGTAGAGGAGGGAGGCAGAATTGCGTTTCTAGATGTTTTGGTGATAAGACAGCCTGATGGTAGTCTAATCACTGACTGGTACCAAAAGCCAACAAGCGCAGGTAGAATGCTTAATTATAATTCACATCACCCAGTAGCTCAAAAATCCAGTGTAGTTTTTGGTCTGTTGCATAGGGCATTAGGACTAAGCCATAAGAAATTTCATGATGTCAACAGAAAAAGAGTTGAGGATTTGCTGAAACGTAATAATTATCCGGTATTTTTCATTAAGTTATGTATGGAGAAATTCAATAGTTTATATAGCAGAGAGATGGGTAATGGTGAGGATGATAATTTAGAGGTGGTCGTAGATCTGGATCAGAATGTAAAGAAAAATGAAAATCGGTTTCGGTTTCCATATATTAGAGGTTTATCATCTTCCATTACGCATTGTTTTGCAGGTACGGATTGGAAGCCGGCATTCTATAATATCAAAACTGTTGGACAGACTTATACTAGACTTAAGGATACTGATAAATTATTGAATCGTTCGAATGTAATTTATAAAATTCCGTGTGTTTGTAATAAATCGTACATTGGTCAAACGAAACAGTATTTAGGTAAAAGGCTCTATCAGCATAAGTATAGCTGTAGAAATAATGTGAATAATAATAATAGCAATAATAACATAAATAATTTGACAGCTTTGTCTTTACATCATCGGGATACAAGTCATCAGTTTTGTTTTGATGACGTAAAAATTGTAGACATAGAAAAGAATAGATTTAAACGCAACATCTTAGAAATGATTCACATTAGTTTGAGAGATACTGTTAATTTGAAAACTGACACGGAAGGGTTAAATTGCATTTACAACAATTTAATTTTGAGGTATAAAAATAAAAATAGAGAGTATGAATAATTATTTGTAGATTGTAAATAAGCGGTTAAAGCCGGCAGATCTGCGCATGCGTGTGAGTGTGTTCAGTCGTGTCAACTTACTGAGAGTGTACAGCTGTTTATAATTTTGTTGTTTAAAATTGTACAATATTATTGTTATTAATTGGTATTTTTTCACATATTAATTGAGTAATAATAATTAAGAAGGAATTATATAAGTACAATAATAAGAAAATCAAATGACTCTGAATGAGTACGAAAGTAGCAAGATACATCAGAAGCATGATTATGCTTAACCTGATTCCAACAGGGCCTTTTTATAATAACAACGTGTTGATATTCTTGTCTCATGGTATGTTAATGATCTTGTTATGTAATTATAATTTGTTTTATTTATTTTATCTAAGTATATAGGAAAAAATTTTATAATAACATTTATGTAATTTTGAAATTTGAATTGTAATTTATATTTTATATCTATTTCATATAAAAGAATAATATTTATGACTGATATGTTTTGACAATTTGTAATTGTGACGGAAAAAAATTATTAATGTATTGTATGTTTTTGTAGATTGCCTGAAGAAGTCGAGATTTTCGACGAAACGTTGCAATAAAGTGTGAAGTAATTGTCAACATTGCGTTTGTGGTCTGATTAACCTGATATCTATTAATTAACTACTGTCTAATTTTAACATAATTTTTAATGTTATTCCATGGCTCAATTGCGTCAGCTTGTTCGTATGGTATTCCTAACAGAAACTCAAGCCACCATGTTGTGGGAACAATCTTTGCGTGTATTATTGGACGGACATTATTACGGAATTTAATTAGGTGCGTATTGTTATTTTTATGGTCTCGTAACAGTGAAGCGTTCTACATTCAGTGGGAGTTATAGAATATGTGAGAAAAAATTTTGACGGGGATTCGAACCCAGAATCTTCCGAAGACATGTCGGCTGTTTTATTATTTGAGCCACCTGGTACAAAAGTGTTCTACTTTATCTGTCTCGTATTTAAGTTTCGCACGTCGAGTCTTCTTATGTACAGATTAACTTTCGTAATGAATACTAAAACGTAGATCGGACATGTCAATTGATTTATCGGACATGACTTTGATATATTATTATATTGATATTTGAGAAATCGTAAGATCAAAAAAACAATTGAAGATTGTTTATTATTTCGCGACGTTTCGAGTTTTTATTAATTAAATTATACAATAAGTTGCAATTTTATGGTAAAACAAATTCATCATTTTGGACAACAGTATTTAACAATATTGTGTACGTCTTTGATATGTTCGTTTGTTCAAGCTAATTAAAATTTCAGTTGGCTCAGAATTATTCTGCAAAAATTTTACGATTTACGTTACGCTTACTTAAGTTTTACTTACAAACATACTTTTATAAAAAACATCGTTAAGATGTTATTTATATAATTATAATTTCAATTATATGAGGTTATCGCTTCAATTTAATTTGTGGTGGAGGATTCAATTTGTTGGAAGATAAATTAAATTAAAATACATATATGCGTGCCAAGTAAACATACAGATAAATAATTCCACTCGCAAAGACGAACATCACGCGATAAGGTCAAGCTCAACTGATAACGGGTCAACTAATGACATCATAGAACTTTTTCTCATGGAATTTAAGGTTTGCCGTTTCTTCACTTTTCATTGGTCAGAAATTCACGCCATGATTTCCACACGGCATAAAAAATTCCTTGAGCTCTATAAAAACTGCATATTTATCGAATCTTGTTATTTAGCGAGCTACAATTAGACTTTTAAATGTTTCTTATTATCGCATGGTTCAGCTAACGCGCTGACAATTCTATTAATAGCTGAGTTTTTGGTCTATGTTAATAAAAAACAAGTTGTAGTAGGTTAGTTCAGAATTTCGATCGGTATGCCAGGTGGGTGTCTGCTTATCTACACCTTCACCTTCATTTTTATTCAATGTTACTGCGCAGTAGAGAAGAGATGTAAAAAATGTGACAATCAACAAGAAAAATCACTAACAATAGGATTTAAATTATTATTATTTTCTTGTAATTTATTTAACTCAACTTAAGTAAGAGAAAGTTTCATTTTTTAATATTTTAATATTTACAATTCTTTGTAATACGCAAAAAAAAACTTTTTTTTTCCATATCTAACAATTGGCTTAAATCAATACTTTGATAGATACATTGAGAATAATTAAATTTTGATTTATAAGTAAGCAAGATGTTTGTGGCGCAAATTTACAAAAAAAAAAAAGTAAATTTGAAGCCTGAAGCGAAGCAGAATAAAAACATAATTTTTATGTTCCAACTGCAGCACATCCCCTTCATGGCATTCGGTGAATGAACTCCAAGCGCAATGACAAGTCAAGGATATGAGTTTAGTCACTGATTGGCGCAGTAACCATGGTTAACTGGATAAACTGCATGTGGATAAACTGCAGTTTATCAACAAAGAAGTGCCTCAAGGTTCAATAATTCAATTCTTAGAACGGCCATGTTAGTTAAATTTGATACAAGCTTTTTAGCAAACATTATTATCATGCCACTTTATCGCATTAATGTCATTAGACAGCGTTGTCTGCAATGAGAATGGGAGCAGCCGTTTGTTACGCGTGACCTTGCCCTTGATCGTGAGGTTTGACTCATCTCTGCGTCACAGACGTCAGTCAGTCTACTAATTTCAGTAACACAAATGGATGTCAGTGATGACGGAATGAAGTTGAAGTTAAATGTACAGCCACGCTTATTGTCTCGTAATCGTTTTTATAGCGCATCAGTTTTTGTACAAGATATCCGACTGGTAATAAATCAGGGCTATAAAAAAGTAATACGTACAGAACCACGCACGTCTACGTGGTTTAATTAACATTTTTATATTATTATTACGTCCTTGGTAAGTGTTTACTATAAAAGCGAGATTTTGGATTGATTAAAGTTAGTTGATAGTTGGTTATTTTTGAGAATGTGTGATCGTTTAGTGACTTGGTACGTTAATCTGACCGACACAATCGCAATTCCAGCAGAATGGCCTGCTCACGTGATTAAAAAATTTCTGGTGCCACTAGCTGAACAAGTGATGGATGCTGTTAATGCGGGGAAACCGGTCATTTTGCAAGTATTCAACACGCCTGCGAAATTGGTTCAACGCCAAGATGGAAATAGAATCCTATATTTCTTCGAGAAAGTATTCACAGAGTGCATGTTTTTTATTCGATTAATTATATCATGTGACAGATATATTGGAAAACTAAAGGTGCTTTGACGTGTTTCAGAGAGCTGGTGGGCTCATACTTTATTGATGTCGTTTTTGATATGAACGACGAGAATATAGAAGCGATGAACGACGTTCCGCGACCAGAACCTCATAATCCGTAAGACACTTAATGTAGCATACATTCGGTGACGATAGTGGTTTTCACTAATTGATTTTTACTAATTTTCAGGAACGCACTTGAACACCGAATTTCATTGGACGGTTACAAGATTCAAGTTTACCGAAGTGAATTTAGAGCAACCTACTACTTGACACCAACTGTGAAAAGGTGAGTAATAGAATGGACTTTCCAAATAAGTTAATTATTTTTCAAAAGAAAACTGTACCTAGCGTTTTCTTTTTATTATATCGACGCCAAGACTTGTTTGAACTCAGCAGCATGGTTTATCTCAGTGAAAGATCATGGGTATAAAAATTATAAACAAAGTGATAAAGCAACTATATAATCTTCTAGATTAGTTAATATATTTTTCAACATGTTGTTATGTTGTATAAGCCATATTTATCTGACATTTATTGTTTCGTTTAACGGGTTCCTTTTCTCAAACTCGTTCAGTTTGACGCTCTCCAACACAAAGCTTTTGTTTGAGTTTGTTTACCAAAACTTATTAAAGATGGTCAAATCATCGTTGAGCGACTTCGTGACCTTGACATAACTGTTTCCGTTCGTCACCGATCTGTTCATTGTTAAATATCTACCACTAAAAATTATGTTTTGCTTCTATTTCAGGAAGACGAACAGTGACGTCGTCCTTCTCCTGGCCGTAGTGGGAATTCCTCCTGTGCTATTTCTAATCCTTTTACTTGCAACCTATGCCAATTAGACATACAGGCAAACCGAATATTGTACGGTCATAAATCAAGGTTTAAAATTTATTTTTGCATTGACGGCTCATATTTATATCAATTAAATGAAATAAACTGCTTTCTAAAACAGGCTTTCATTTCTCGTTTGTAAAAAAAAATCATTATAAATCTAAAGTGGTGGTTCCATGAATGTCGAGAAGCTTTTATGTACCTAGCAAATGTTATTTACAGTCAATCGTAAATAATATGTTAACATAGAACGAACTTTGTTGAATTGTTAAGACTTTTTATACCGTTTGTCTTTTCTTAGCTTCGCATACAAAATCCTAAGGATATTCCGATAAATTGATTCCAGAATGAACTAACTTCATTTCATAGTCAAAGTAACGTCTGTCAGTGAACGTATGTTCTTCAACTTGTCTTTGTTTTTTTTTTTTTTTTTTGTAGAAATGCATCAAAGGCATGCATTAATAATGCTTTCGTGCAAGGCTCAAAAACAACTTAATGCGTCTGAATAATTTTCAGATCAAACTGACCTTGTTTAACAATCATGACTATGTGCATCTCAAAGTTTACATCATTGGGTTTGCATCATAACGATCAGATAAAAGAATATTAAAAGTACGTATAAATGATTATGCCTGAGTGCTATCGTTGCAGTTATAACACTTAAAAAACATACGGCTACTTACAGATGGCTGAGTAAATGAAAGTTCAACAGACTCAAGCTTGACAATAGTACATATGAAGGAATACTTAAAAGTCGAAAATTACTGCGCATAACATGTTTGTGTTAAATGCAAAGAATGCAGATAAAATTTTATAGGTGTCATGACTTTTAAAGTCGTAAAATAAATTGATAAGAAATTTACTGAGCTTATATTAACACGTTGTAATTACATGTAACGGAGAAAACTTATTTGGCATATTCATAAATCTTTGTTACAATTGTAAATGCAAGAAGTGCATATTACAATATATTCTTTAAAATAAGTAAGTGAGTTCACATGCACTATTATGTACACTTTCGTCATTAAAAGTCGCGGTTGCCGTCGAAAAGCGATGTAGTCGCTTAGCCACGTGGTTCGTTATATTAATTACAATCACTAATTTATAGATTATTCAATCAATCTATTTATCGAAAAAGTAGGTTATGATAGTTTAACAAAACATCGTTAAATAGCGTTAGGATAGCTAGCGCAACACCGCAGAAGTTCTTGGAACTACCCAGTTAGCACAGGTTGAACATCAACTAGTTGATGTTCAATAGTTTTACGTCAACTTTATGTTAACTTCGCGTCAACCTCTGCATTTGCAACAGTTTCCCAGAGCTTGACTTTAACTTACACATCAAGTTAGCGTAAATCTATTGCCGGAATTTTCTGAAAGGTTCGCTCAAAGTTAACGCAAAGTTGCAGAAAGTTAACGTTAACTTCACGTCAACTGTTGTAAGTATAACTGTTGCTCTACTGTTAGCGTAAACTTTACGTCAAATTCCGGCCGCAGGTTTACGTGAACTTCGTTTCGCTTGTGCTAACTGGGTAACTTGGTTCATCAAGTTAATTATCATCAATGATGAAATAGTTCGATCGACACCCGTTAGATGTCACCAGTATATTTAAAAAAAGGGCGGAAGTTTTCGGAACCATTTTGTGAGCTACAACTTCACTTAACAAAGAGGTTTCGGCTGAATCCGTAAGATGGCGTTTTATTATATAGATAATAGTTCACCTCTATTTTGTTAGATGGAACTAATAGGTATAATAATGTTGAGTGGTACTTTGCTGAAAAGTATGTAGAGCGCGTGAACTAAAATGATTACGTGCGGTTTATTACAAATGTTTCTCAGTAAAATATGACTCATAACTCATGACATGCTGATGAGTTAGTAAGAAAACGGCTGTTATTTTTGCAATGAAGCTTTGATGAGATCACTGGATTACTCGACACATTTTGAAATCTTTTTCAGTGAATTAGAATTTTTAAAACTATGTCAGTTGCGGAAAATGGGTCAGTATAAAAATAGATCTGGATAGTTCAACTGCACGTGGTTACTCTCCTAAATTTTTGAGGATTTTAAATAGACCGAAGAACCATATAAAAGGAGGTGATGCCTGATCAAAATTAAGAATAACGAGTTGTGTCCTGTGACATCACTTAATTTGAGACACTTAAGGATTTCGACAGACTTATCTAGACTACTAAATGGATTATTGAAATCATACACTTTCATAAGACGCGGTGGACTTTTGAGATTACCTAAATTTTGAACTAGAAAGTCTTAATTGTCTAATTATGTGCAAATAAGGCCTCGTACTATCATAGTGTCTGTTATTAAGAGAAATTTTTTGGCGGAAGAGCGTACCCTCGAAAGATATTGTTAATATTAATTCTTATTTTGATAGCTTAGGATTAGAATGTGATTAAAATAGAATAAAATAATGATATAATTCAAAATTGCTGGTTATAATTCAAAATTATTAAATAATAATAAATAAAATATGTGGCGCCATCATTATGAGTACTCTAAACAACATCACTGGCGCTTTCGCTTAGCTCGCGCCTGCGCCTTATTCGCGTCTGCACCTAGAAACATCTGGTAAAAGAAAAGTCTGGATCAAAATTCTTAATTTTGGCTAAATATTAATTAAAAATCGATTAATTAATAATCAAAAGAGTTCAAATAAAGTAAGATTTCATTTTTGTATCAAAATTATTCATTTTGACAATCTGGAAAGTGAATTTATATAAAAGAATTCTCTCGAACTCAATCGAGAGAATTCCAGCTGAAAATTCGAGAATCCCGCCAGTCAAGTATATAATCCAGTTCGTCCGGCGCTGCGAGTCAGTCTTCAATTCAAACGCTTACTATTCACATCGTGATATCAAGCTAAAATAAAAGTCTTTCACTGCAACGAACTTGTCTACACGTAAAATCTTGTTATTCTGAGTGTGAGAAAATCATCTGAGTCAGCGTGTTTATAACCTAATCAAGAGATTATCATCTTTAGTGACTTCTAGACGAGAAAATCATCGTGTTCAAGGCTCGGTACTTCTTTTCACCCTGTTAGGTGACCTGCAAGCTTCCTTGTGGTACACCTCGGAGAAAATCATCGTACCCAAGGCCCGGCTGGTCATCACCTTGTAAGGTGCACCTGCAGGCTCCCTTGAACACATTCTAGAAGTCTTTTCATCATCAACAGAGCCAGCACCTCTTCTTCTTTAAGTTTACGGTGTCTAACTACGATTCTAACTATTTGAGTAACTTTCATTAAAAGGAAACTGTGATCAAAAAGACTTTGTGTTCTCTAATTTAAACTTGTTCCTAATTTTGTAATAAGTGTTAATAAAAATAACCTATAAATCTGACTCTCCAGCTCTTGTTCTTTAACAGAATGCGTTAAATTTGACATCTATGAGATAAATCTAGATGTATAAAACACGCTTAACATCATTATTAAAACCAGCAGGACATTATTATTCAAATTGTAGTCGATCAATTGTAACATTGCTCAGAACTGAATTGTGGTTTTTTTACTGCCGAGGGAATCACCTATTGTTATTCGAGTTTGTTGCGTGATATGAACAAGCGCGCGTAAATACTAAGAATAATGTTACTGATAAGTTACTTAAAGAACGTCAATATCCTCTAGAGTTTTCTTAATAATATTTTATTTAAGTAATGTAAATAATAATGATGCACGCAAAAAGTAACTTACTTATTAAGGCGAACTTTATTGTATATTATTTTATATAATTTTACCCGAATCATACATAGATTTATAGAATCGTATGTAATTTTTTTACTCGATAGCAAAATAGACATCGCTCCCTGCGTCGAAACTTTAAGTAGTAAAAACTAGTAGTGCTCCGCTGCATGCTATTGATTTAAAATGAGGAAAAACTTGAAAAACAGGATATATTCGTGGATGTTTTAATCAAAATGAGCGTTTCTGGAGTTCCTGGAATTGTCCTTATGCGTATTAACAAGGATATAGTAGGAAAAAGGAAAACCACAAATTAAATTGATCCTAATTACGTTTAACAATGTATACAACCTACTTTATATTGTCAGGTGATTGTTTGTTACGTAATTAATTAGCTAGTGAATTCTAATTATCTTCGCATTTATTTCAACCTCTATTGTATCCAAAGAGTCCGTAATTAATTTAGAAATGTTTGTAAAGTTAGCATTGATAAAAATCAGTATTGATTGACTTTATTTATGATTGCTCGGAATCTATTCAAATAAAAAAAACTTCTAATTAACAGCACATTTATCACCACATAAAATGTTTATTGTTTGAACGATAAATGAGATACTTAGGGTCAAGGCTGGAAAAGTTGATGGCTGCTTTACATATCTAATATAGACGTTACATAATACTACTGCAGAATTTAGGTGTTGTAACAGGATCTACCACGCTATTTCAGGTTTAAAAAATACACAACATCATAGTATATTAATGGCATCATCATCACATCAATTCTCAGTATTCTGCCACTTGTCTTGGAAGCTAGTCGAGAAGCGAAGGTCAGAAGTGTTCAAGCTTCATCGTTAAACCCAAAATATTATAAACCGGTTCAAAGCAGGTGAGGCTATTAAATTGTTGTTTGCTTGATACTGTCGTCAAAGTTCAGGTGTGACATGTTTATTCTTCGAGTCAGTAAACAAATTTGCGTTGAACTGTGACGGAACGAAATGACTTTATTGACGATTGCAAAATTTAGTCTAGGGGCTGATTGACGGCAGAATTTAGTTCGGTTTTCGATTAGTGAAGTTTATCACAAAAAATAGTGAAGTCAACATCACACTAACCGTACAATATAGATAAAAGGGAGTGTTTTTAATGTTACGATGAATTAGGAATCTATAATTAACTTATTTCATTCGTTAACTTGCTAGTTTTAGTCTGTTTTCAATAGCAATAATTTATTTTTGTTTCATATATGACTGGATAAATGAAAATATATGTAAAAACATATCGGCGAATATGTAAACAAATATATAAAAAATTATTTATGTACATTTTCGGCGAAAATCCATGTAAATTAGATATATTTGGGATGTATGTTTGTTTTCATATATATTTTTTTTCATGGGGGAACACTCTGATTTTTATTTTTATGTTGTGCTATAAACAAATAAAATCGAAGTAAACACCAGAGTTTCTTATTCTCAAAAATATCGCTCAGCAACTGAACTATAATAACTACGTCTGTAAACACTTTAATGATTATAGGCCAGCTCGGTGACGGAATGTACTAGCTACCATCGTAAACGCCCTTCAAGCCCCAGATTACCCGACTCTATATATATAACTCAGCTTGTTATCGAGGCCGCCATTCATAGGAAAGCCGTTAGCGAGGCGGCATGTTTCTTTCGTGAAATTCAGGGCATTTTTTGATTTTTAATGACTGACATGGATAACAGGTGCGATGATAATGTACTGCAGTTTTGATGAAAGATTTAAACTTGTACCGAAGGAGTTAAGTTTCCAATTGGTTTTACGAAAAGGAGGTCAACTATAGCTTCGCCGAATGGAATTTGTGTCAATGGAAAGGTTTCCCGGACAAATAGACTGGCTAAAAGATTTTGTAGACTTCATTCTGGCTCATATTCAGTGAGTAAATTTTAAATTTATAAGTATTGCTTCCGTAATAATTATTTTGTTTTCATACTAGATCCTATGCATTCCTTTGTTCACTTATCAGTAAATGCGTAGGAATTGTTCTCGCCTTGAAATTATTTGGCCTTGTGCAGACAAAAACAACAACTGTGCAAAGTCTACTGAAGGTTCGCGAGTTTTTGTAGATGTTTTATCACTATCTGAATCGATTTACATAAATTTTTATAGTTATTTTTTTTGGGTATTTGATATATTAAAAATATTTATACTTTTAGATAGATTGATATTGCGAGCGTGATGTAACATTGTAATCGCGTAGATAGTTCTGAAGTGGTATACGTCACACTCGTTTGTAAGTAGTTTTTATCAAGGTCAATTGTGGCGCGTGTAACGTGTGCTGACGCCGAGAGTCGTTGAACCCTCGTTCGATTAATATTGTCGGAACAAAGCAGCTTTACTAAAGAGTCACGCCAAGTTTGAATTAGAATGACTAAGGAAAAAAATTGCTTTTTCACAGAAAGATTTGAAGGAAAACCTAAGAACGATTTTGATTCCTAAAAAAATTTTGTTTCAAATTTAAAAATTGTTGAAAAAAATTTTTAAACGTACAATTTGAGATACTCAATGACTTATCATTGATATAGTTATAATTATTATTGTTACAATTTGTTCCGATTAATTAATCAAATTCTGCAACATATGACTACCATTCTGTTTAAAATAAATATGTTGACAAACCTAGCGCTACGTTATCAACAAAATTAAATAGCACTTGGCGCCAGACTCTTCCAAGTCTGTAGATTCTCAGACTCAATAATTTTGTTGTAATTAGCTCATTTATGGAGTGTTTTTTTTCCCAGATAAGAATGACTAATGGGGATCAAAGAAGATCGATTTATGTAGTTCAGTTCGTAGAGTTACCTTTCGAGGACATTGATGACTACGTGTGTGTGCCCTATTCCTGGATAATATTTCGAAAATCTCCAAATCGGAAGATAGTTGTGACATACCCGAACAACGAAGATCCCTTGGAAACGAGAGAACGCGTTAGAAGAAAAGAGCGACCAAACGATTCATGGAGGTTCTATATAGCCTACTTTAAATATGACTCAGGTGAATAAATTACTATTGTTAATAATCAATTTCCATTGTGTTGAACTATTAATTGATAAAATAATCCTGGAATAAGTAACCATTAAAATTAATTATTTTTTCAGACGATTTTGAAGATGCTGAATTATGGATAGCGAGGAATGAACATGGTCCTGTTGAAGAAGTATCAAGAAATAAAGGTAAAGAATATATGAGACTTCAAGTGTTATGTCTGCTACAAGCCTAATTTCTGAACGATTTATTAATGAATCTCGTTTCAGAAACTGAACCAGAACCTCAACTGAATAGAAAGCTACGAAGTGCCAATCAATCTATTTGGTCAGGAAGTAACTCAGACAAGCCTCAGATAACAGTAAAACACTATAATAATCCTCGAAAACCACTACCAAGAATTTCGATACGACGACCGCTATCTTAGGAATCTAATCAAAACCTGAATAACAAGTGCTTGAAATTAGATGAAAATCCTGAGCCTATCGTCATTACTGATTACATAACAGCAGCGTCTGGTAGCTTAATACGAGAACAATCAGTAATCATCACTGGCAATCAGGTGATTCAGAAAAATCAGACGAAGACAAACTACGCTTTCAATGGCAAGATGAACGATGAGCGGAGTGCTCAGCCTGAAATTATCAAAGAAAATCAGTCAGTTGACCTTTCAGTTCCGTCTACTTTAGCAAAACTTCCGGTTGAGTATCAGCTTCCACCGCAGCCGCTAACCGAGCAACAACTGTCACTGCAGCCTCCAACTGGTCGAGAACCTTCACCGCAGCCTCCAATCGATCGACAACCTTCACCGCAGCCTCCAATCGACCGACAATCTTCACCGAAGTTTATAGCTGAGCAACATACTTCATCAAAGTTTTCAGGTGAAAAACATCCTTCACCTGTTGGCGAAGACTATCAACAACCTGTTAGCATGTCAACTGTAGATCTGAATGGATCTAAGGGAGATCTCCATAGCTGTCAAAACATTATGCCTAAGCCTGTCACGGATAAAAAACCATCAACTAAAACTCTTCCGAGCAATTTCAAACCGGCTCATCAGCCTGATTCGATGAACAGGACACCAACTCCACTGGTTCCTCATGAAAACTTACTTCCCGAACCGCACTCGCGAGATGTAACTGCTGGACAATCGAAGGAACCCAATGACTGCCAAAAAACTCAACTTCAATGGATTTTGACTACGCCAAAGATAGTACCGACATCTTCTAGTACAACTAACCAGCTTTTCCAGCAATATAGATACCCTCAATTACCAATTTTTTCAGTCAGTAACACTTTGAATACGAAATTCCAACCCCAAGGATTCGGTGAGAGAAATTCTAATGAAGTGGCTGAGAACACCTCATTTCTGCACTCTCAAGATATTATTAATAGCATGTCATCTACTTCTCATCATAAACACACTTCGGAAAAGCTGACTCAAATGTTAAAACTAAAAGCTAGACAACAATCTTCAGTAGCGAAGAAAGTGAAAAATCCCGTTGATAAGAAAACTCGCCTAGAGGGTATCGCAAGAAATATTGCAACCCTACAATATCCACCAAATTCAATGAGACAACTCGGCTTACCTGGTAGTTCAACAGTCGCACAATCTGCACAATTTGCTCAACATCACTTACAACAGGCACAAATTGATGGATCACTTATAAATGACGATAGACATGGAATGAGAGATAACTTTATTAATCAGAGAGATCCCCGTCCCCAAGGTATGATGAATACACCAGCCGCACAGAACCTCTCAAAGTTAGCTCACCAGTATAACGCTTTTTTTGCGACATCACATGAACAACAATATTTGCCGACTCGGGAAGACTATTTGCAGCAATTCGCACGTCTTCAAGATATGCTTAGGAGGTCAAGCATGACTCCAACACTTGATCAGAAGGCTTATTATCAAAATGCTAGGATGAACGGAGGATTTGTTATACAAAGTCAACCGAACCCGATCATCCAGCCCATTCAGTTCCTTCCCCAAAATGTAAATCAATACGTACCGATTAACAACGCGTACTCACAAGAAGTGAAAGGCCATGAACTGATGAAGAGATATACTGACGAAACTCACGTTATTTACCAGCCTATTGCTCCCAAGGAAATGAATATTCAATTTCCTGCACATCTTTTATCGAGCCAGTCACATCAGGATGCCGAACATTCACAAAAAAAACAAGATCAACAGAATTATCGAGATCCGCGTACAACAAACACACAAAATGGCCTTCCGCTCAAATCGATGCGTAATTCTCCCATTCCTAAGCCTCAAAAAGTCACTAAGAGATCACGATCACTCTCTACCTCGAAGACTCTAAGTCAGGCACTTTTAGATGCTCAGAGAAGCTGTTTAATCAATGCACTGAATTTACAGGAAAGAGTGAACCAAAGTTTTACAAAATTTAATAATACAAATCTAGCAGCTATTTCTCAAACTCAGACGATAGAACTAGCTTCTTCTACGGAAAACACCAAAGTTCAACCTATACCATCATCTAACCAAATACAGGCAACACAATTTACTTTGGTTCAAAATGAACATAATTGCCAATGCTCTGGTATGAAAAAAACTATGATTAATCGAGCTACCGAAACAGATTTAATGATGGATGTTAGTCACAGTGTAGAAGCAATCGCTGGATCTTCTCCTCCTGAAAGCGTTTCAAGAGCAGTGGAAAGTATGTGTCAGACGGACCAATGGTTGGAAAAAGAAGAAGGCTCACTTTATCAAGAGACATCTTCAGATTCTGAAAATGCAACAGACAACGAAATTGAATCAGAAAACGAAGTAGTTCCAGAAGCCAATAAGGCGACTCTGGGAGCCGAACAAAACCTAACACAGAAAAATCAGCATAAACAATCCAGAATAATTGTTGAGCAAGACACGTTGGATATGATTGGTACTCTCTTTACTCAAATGGGAGCCAATTTGTCTCTAACACGTAATATGTTCGATGGCTTACGCAATTCCTACCTCGTATGTGCACAAACATACAAAGCATTATTAGGAAAAGTCGATAAATTGAACTCGATAGAGCCCCTCCAAAATTCTGCGTCTCCACCTAACAATGTGATATCACAAGTTACTAAAGAAATACTAGCTGGAGATAACGATAACACTACTGGTGTCGACAATGCAACAACATCGATTCATGAGCTAAGAAGTACGTTCTCTCTGCCACCAGAATATGATCCAAATGATACCAAGTGGACTCTAAAGTACCGAGAGAATAAGCGAGGACTCGTCGAGCTCATACCTCGAACTGGTGTTTACGTCAAAAGGAAAGAGCTGAAACGTTGTATAAGAGAATCAAACGACTGCAGAACGCTGGCACGCTTGCTATTGACAGAAGTCTTCAGCCAGAACGCATTGAGCGTGTGCACATGGACAGGTGGAAAAGCAAAAGCTTTCAATTCCGTGAACATTGACATCAGGCCAGGACTAGATGAAAACGCGAGAATGGTCCTGCTAACATTCGTTGAACAACACGGAAAGAAATGTGGTTGGAGTATGGCCAACACATCAGCTGTTATGAGTACTATTCGGACCAAGATTAATGACATAAGAGCCAAGTATGAGCAGACATGCAAAGTTTAAATATATATTAGAATAGTAATTTGTAACTATTATGTAACTGATTACGGGTCATAATTATAAGTAGAGTATAATAAGTTTAATTAGTGGGTGGTTTTATCTGTTAGATTAGTTTAGGCTTTGTAGATTAACACTATATTCTTGTACCTCATTAAGTGCTGTTGACAGAGAGCTTTCAATTGATGACAGTGTTATTCGATAGCACCAATTCAATGATTAAATTACTTTTCTAGGAAAATTAATAAATGACACAGGATATATTTATGTCAGATACTTTATTTCTACAGCTGGACGCACCCGCATATAGGACATATAAATAATTGATGTAGTTAAGGTTGTTATCGCTTCACATGCAAGCTGAGTAAAGCATTAATTTATTTTTGGTTGATAAAAAGACCTGATTAAGTAGTCTTGATTAGAAAACATATTCATTAGTATGTAATCAATCCCTGTTATGTTAATTAATTTTAAAAACAGGAAAATCATTAATAGAAGAATCGTTGAACCATAATCAATTATAAGTAAACTACTATTTTCCTATATATTGTATTAACATCCGATTATAGTTCTATGGATTCACCAGTTGAATAATGTTTCACATCGTCATTGTTTAATGATTCAATACCACTGTATCTTACATGTTAAAAGTGACATCATTTTATTGATTCAAGTGTGTTGGTTCCTTGTTCATAAACATTATGCGATCAACTATCAAATAAAACGTTTCAATTTATGGGCCCTTAACGTCAGCTAACTCAATTTACACCACCTGCCCCATCATGCTATATGTCATGTCAATGGTTTCGACTATCAATAGTCACGAATGCTCGTGTTGTGTTTCAATGAATGGTAGTTACATAATACTACTGACTAGCCCATTAGTATCGATAGTTCAGTCAGAGGGCGTGGGCGTACCCATGAAGTTTCCTCCTCTTTCTGTCTCATGTTCCTATAAAAACGAACGGTAAAAATAGCTTGTAAACATCACTCTGCTCACGTAGTGGACAAACGTGTTCCTAAAAAAATTAGTAAATATATTTCATTTTAATATTTTCAGCAAGTTTGACGACATGTGTTAATTCATACTGCGTGATATTGCCATCAACAGAAAGATAGGATAAAATGATGGTGAGAATTTTTTGTTTGCGTTGTAATAACCGCATTTGATGCTTATCTAGCTGAGCGTTACCCAGAGGCCCTTAAACGAAGGAGATTCAAGGCCATATAAACGAAACAAGCGCTAATGCGTAATTTGTTGGGGCTAGATATGTTATTGTAAGGAGTATGTACTTATTCTTCCAGGAAGATATTGCTGTTGGGTACCCGTACGTAGTGGTCCAATTTTTGCAGTTACCACATGCAGATATTGGTGACTACAGTTGTGTGCCTCACTCTTGGATACGAGGCCGCAGAGCGACAGATAGAAAGAGCCTAATTGCATATCCCGATGAATCTCCATCGATAACTAAACTGCGAATTATGAACGGCGATGAACCTTCGGAAAAATGGAAACTCTACATGGCAATTATAAAATTTGAATCACGTGAGTATTTTCTTAAATGTACAACCTTCAATACATTGACTCGTGAATAAGTTACTATACTCAACTATGATGTAGTCAGAGAATAGTAAATAACCTGAATGAATAATGAAGTTGTATTTCTTTTAGATTCATATGAGAATGCTTGTGAGTTCATTATGAAGAAAATTTATAATGCTTCTAAAAATAGATATTCGGACGTAATGAGAATCGGTGAGTATCTGTATTGTTGAAAGCCATGCGAATTCACTTTGATGATTTTCATCGCTAATGATAGTTAGACTATTTTTTTGAATGTTTTAGATTATAAACTTTTGCCAGCTACAACAACAAAACGATCCAGTCCGCCACTGAAAATAATCAAGCTGCCAGACCGTCAATCAAAAAAGATTAGAAATAAACTGAATGTAGTAGTAATGAAGAAACCTTATGAAAGAAAACACCAAGATCAAGCCTTTCGTGATGTTCGATCAAGTTCTGAGGATTTGTTACTCAGATATCCCTATATTCAGCAAATACCGGAAAAGGATAACGAAACCGAAGTTGATATTCTGGGAGCTGGCTCTCGAAGCACGGGGAAAACATTTTATACTTCAAAGGATCCTCTCACGTTTGTAAACCAAATCTGTAACTATTATCAGAAACCACAAGAAAACCAATCATTGTCAATTCATCGTAAACATTTACATCACCTTGCATTGACTCGAGGAATACAAAACAAAAGGATTCCAAATCTACGAACCTTTACTTTTGATCTTTCAGAACCTCTGATCCAGGACCCAGAGATCGGATCAAATACTTCGTTTGTCATTCAAAACCCTACTAACGTAGCTAACCAGTTCAGTCAACTAGAGATTTCAGAGTCATCACTAGTTATTCAAGAGCATCCACAAGTTTTGCCGAAACAGAAGACACGTTCCTCAGAAGTGGAGTGTGCTACTTCCGAACCTACCACACATAGTAAAATGACGAGGGCTTCACATGAATCGATTGCCTGTGCAAATTCAACAGAGCATCAGGATTCAATTATAGAAGACATGGTCGTTGACGAATTGACTGAAGCGAGCTGTATTGAACAAAATATCTTCTCTGGAACTACAGCAGAGAATGAGTCCTCTGCTAATTCAAAAGCTCTGGAAGAGGCAAATCATTCAGAGCAGACCGAAGAGAGTTCTATGGAGGAAAGATCACCGATGGTTGAAGCAGTTACGTTGAGTGGAATATTGTCGTCGCAAGATGTTGATTATGATGAGCAAAGTAATTCTTCAGAACTAAGTTCAGACGAAATTATAAATACTAGTCCAAACTCTAATGAACAAGCAAACCAATCAGTTATTTCTGTATTGAATCAGGCAGATGTCTGGGCGGATCAATTATTTGACCTTTTTCAAAAAATGAAAATCAACTTTTCGGAAACCTGTCAGATCGCTCATGAATTGCACGAATCATTAGTTCAGTCTCAAAAAGTGATCGAATGTATGGCAAATGCATCAGAAAATTTGCGAGCATTGAAGAAGGGCAAAGTCGCTGTAGTGACGTCTAAAGACGTTACGGCGGAAGTTCAACAAACAGCTGAAGTAAATCAAGTTGAGAGGAAAGAGGAAGAAAGCCCTGATGTAAATATGGAGGAAGACAAAAAGGAAGATAACGATGTGGACTCTAAAAGTAGCGAAAATTATGACGATAGGGGTGGAGATACCAAAGATGTGAAACATCAGGATGGGGATAATAAGGTTCCGAAAACGACTCGTGGCCACATTCGGTCCTTTGTATTACCTCCGGAATACGATCCACATGATACTAAATGGACACTAAAGTACCGTGAGAATGATCCGCAACTTAACCTCGTTGAACTTGTCTCTGGAAGCAATGTATTTATCAACTCTATAAAACTAGCGCATTGTATGCGATCTGCAAGAGACAGTAAAGCGTTAGCTCGAAAGTTATTAGAGGAAATTTTTACTCCGAGCGCGTTGAGTGTTTGTTCACTAACAGGCGTTAGAGCTAACGCTTTTGATATAAGCGGCGAGAATGTCAGGCCTGGGTTAGATGCGAATGCAAGAATGGCTATATTAACGTTCGTCGAAAAGCATGCTCTGAAAAAAAAGTGGGGTGCATTTGACTCGCAGAGTGTCATTAATACCTTACGCAGCAAAATTCAGGATATAAGAGCTAAACATGCTAAAACATCGTGAAGCTATTTTCTAGGTAGATTATATTTTTAAAAAGTAATCGATTAGTCAGCCACGGCCTGTTTATTGTTCCTTTAGTATAAATTTGATTTTAAATATTAAGAATACATATAAATATATGCTATTGTTACTATCAGAATCTTTCATTACTTCATAGAAAAAATGTATGCTTTGACTATAATAAAAATATATTTCGATTCATTTATGATACATTAGCATAACATAACAAAGATAGAAGCCAAAATTTATATAGTTGAAATGTATTTATGTACGTTACATATATTCTTGTAAGCTTTCGTTAAAGAAGCTACTATTTTAGTTACATTAATGTCTATATATTATGTGTAATTTCATGGATTTTTTGATCTACTAAACCCTGTACATCAGTATGACTGCCTACGAAGACCATCAACTTGTAAAAGTATTTAGCGATCATCGCAGCCCCCTGCGCATTGTTTTTTAATAAAAAAATAACACGAAAATTCCATAACTGATGATTTTAATTAACTCAGAACAAGAAAACTGATAAATCACTCGGCAACAGTCATTATTGTAATTATTTATAGTCATCAACCGGTGTTATGGTGCCAAGCTTTTGATTGTTAGGAATTTGTTAAGATCAATTTAATGTGAGAAATAAAGCGACGAGATTATTCAAAACCGTCAAAACGTAGTCATAAATATTTCATCACATGATTTATAATAAAATCTTTTTTTAGAGCCAGCTTAATGGAGTTGTGGTAGATCAAAAAGCCAGAAACTGGTTAACAGCTACGTGGGAAGGGTTACTCTGAGAAAAACAGCGACCATGTGGAATAATTTATTCTGATTGATGATAACGTTTACGACAGTGGCGTCGAATAAACTTATAAATATTTAAATTATAATCATAAATATTCCCGTTTTATTAGAACCGGTTGAGAAATTAATGTCTATTGAATAAAGCTCTAACAATATTTGATGCGTTGTGAAAATTCGATTATTCTAATAACAAATACGTTAAAGCTGAGATGGTGTAAGTTCTGAATATATAAATAATTTAATCACGTCCAGGAAAAATGATAAACCAACTAATTTCACAGGAATTCAGGACAAATAAAAATTCAAACCATCAATTTGATCTTTGTTGTACGTTTCGTCCTTTATTAGGACTTCATCAGCAACTAAAATTAAAAACATAAATATTATAACCTTTCTATACATATACAACATATAACAAATATAGCCATACCTTAATCATTATGGTTTACAATCTATTATATGTTATTATATAAAACGTAAGAGCCATTGGTAAAATTGTTATACTGAATCTAATGTCAATTAACATTATTTTTTAAAAACATAAACAGTTATTTATCAAATATTACTAAATGCATCAACCTCTATATTAGCTGTAATACTGTTCTACTCTTAGATAGTGTATAATACCTAAGTTACAATCATAATACTACAGTGACCTGTATGGTGTTTATGTCAACTAAATTCTCGCGGAAACATTTAAAATATCATTATAAATATTACTTAAGTTATTGGTGTCTGTTCTTAGATTCACTGTATTATTTCGTTTAATATGGATCATTTCACTAATATTTCTCTTGAACCAATTGTCTTCTATATCAAAAATACTTGCCATATCAAATTTAAAGTTATGTCCAGTCTTGAAATGATGATCAGCGAGTGCAGTGGAGTTTGTTTTGAGTATATTAATCGGCTTGCAGTCATTCTTATGTTGATCCAGTCTTTTCTTGAATTTTTGCTTCGTTTGTCCCACGTAGGACTCACTACATTCACATGGTATCTGATATACAATTCCGGACTGATATATAGTTCTGAATATATATGTTCTGAATATATTTCTAAATATCTACGTCGATGACAAATTCCTTATGCGTCACAGTAATTGTATGAAAACTTTACATAACTCGTAAGCTAGACATGGCGCTGACGTAAAATTCGTCTCATCGTTTAAGAATTCTTTATAATTAATTTGTCAATGTTTTGATTTTGTTTACAGTTTTGACGGTACAAAGAAACTACAGGTGACATAGTTATATGCCAAAGCTGAATCAGGATGGTTTATAAATAGCGAATTTTTTAGTTATTGCTAGGTTACAAGTCCGGGACAACTTAACAAATTAAGAAGCTTTTCGAATTATGTATCTTGATGCTATTTGCACTGCTTGAATTTGATACGAATTGTATTTAATTTATAGCAACATGCACGTATAAAAGTGGTGCGATTAGCTTCAGCCAATTGTGTATCATGGCTTTTGGAATTTCTTAACTAAATTGTACAAGTATCCTTCATTATCGAGAGAATCTTAAGCTTTTTGAATAATGAATAAAAATGATGAACAATTCTTTGATCCTCAACATTATGACGTAATTTAATAGATATTGCTCAAAAATGACCAAGTCCGTTAAATTTCAAGTTTGGGAATCTTTCTAGTAGAGCGAACGCTCTAGCTGACTAAATTCTTCAGAGACTCCATACAATTGGGGCTGTTTCTGATCTGAGTCAACTAGGATAAGTTTTGATGTCGAAAGATATGAAAAGATCGTTGTTTTTCCATCAAAATAAATAAAAAATGCGAAGTACACTCGTTTTTATTGTGTCCTCGCGACTATGTATTAATTATTTTGTTTTAATCAACTTTGACTCTAAATGTGATTGATTTAACTATCAGCTAATTATGACTTTGTTTTGACTCGGTTGCAATTAATTAAGCGTATCTAAGGACATTATAAGAGCACGTTGATAGCTTACCAAGCAATGTGATTCCGTGTCAAAGTCTAGTAACGATAACCCTTTGTTTTTATCTCTCGATTACCTAGAGCACTTACATATATGCGTGTAACCTGAAGCAAATAGTTTACTTGCATAAGTGATGTCCTCTGTTGCGGTTTTTCTATTGTTAGACAGACTGGGTTTAAGCAAGATGACTCTGCCAAAGAAGTTTGCCGTTGTACAGTTTTACGAGGTCGCTAATTTAGGCCAAAATCCGTATAAGAGCGTCCCAAAAACCTGGCTTGAATTTGGAAACTCAGATGACGTTTTTTTGCGCTACCCCACGGCGGAAGAACTGCCGTTCTCAATTGATCGTATCATCAACTATGCACCTCCATCACTGAGTTGGCCAAGACACGCAGCGACGTTCGTATGTGAGCTCGGTAAGTGACGTACTTTCATAGAATATTTACTAGCTAGTTGATCTATTGTGTGGTTATTTTAATCAGCAAATGTTCTCGTTCTAGATACATATGAAGAATGTTTGTTCCTGATGGCACACATGGATGTCAATTTACCTGAAGAATACGCTATCATGACTTGGAAAAAGCTCAGCCGCGAGTTCAGAGATAGACAGACTTGTCAGCAATCAAGTTCGATGTTCTATCAGCTGTGGAATTGGTTTTCAAGTTTTTTTAACCAATAAAAACTCTGAAGGTATCTTGCATCATCGACTAGCAATATGTTTGTTTACATACACTATGCTTACAAACCAATATTGGAACTAGCTTTTACGTATGTGTTCCACGACATACTTCTGGAAAGCTTCAGCTGCCTTTTTGAAAACTGGACGTAGCTGGCCGGACACCTTTTCTGCTACCAAGCATGGTATTTGCGACTTAGCAGCTAATCCATAAAATAATCTACTTAACTGAAATTGACCACTTTCAATAATAGCGTGCCAAGATCTTTGCTTAGCTTCAATATCAATGTAGTAGGTGATGGATGACTAGTAGCGTTGCGTGGACGAAACTAGTTTTCGCTGCCTAACATCAGTGTAGACTTGGTCATACTGTATTTTTGATCGGTAGACTCACTAACCTTGAACATCACACGTTCGTATAGGCCACCTCAATTTCTTTTCATAGGACTCATATTGGGATATTTCAATGTCATCTGACGTCTATGGCTAGATAAGAGTTAGGTACTTTCTGATAAAGCCATTTAATTACCATCTCGCATCAAATCGCTATCATAATATAAATATTATTCAAGAAATACCTGATCTACAGTAAGTAGATTGTCAACTATCATCTCTTTGACATTGACATTCTGAATGTTATCGTAGAATGATGTAAGCTTGTTTTCGAACTGGTGTACTGTTGCATAACAAGCAATAGCATAGATAAGTTGTTCTAATAATGTAAATATAGGTGACAAATACAACTTTTATAGTTCTAACCGGAAATTATACATGTAGATCTTTTTAGAAATAAATGAAATGTTGTAATTCGCGGGTTCAGAGAATTTGCGTTTATTTTCAGCGAAAGATGTCACTGTTTTCTCATTATTTCAACAATATATAGACGTTATGTTGGTTAGCGGCTCGTAAACATTGGAAAATATATTTACTGTGCGACGTCTGTAGCTAGATGACCTCAATAATAATTTAATCAACCGAATATTTAAAAACTTGCTAACAAATTGTATTGTAGAACTAAATGACTGACATTATATGTGGACAGGCAATATGATTTTATTGTCCAACAACAAATTACTTTAGAGACTGTTTAAAAAACAATCTTTTAACAATAATTTTAGTCGTATTTTTTGTGTCCAAATCTGTCTTATTTTTTGTCTTAGAATCTATCTTAGTTTTTGTCTTGAGTTTTAGTTTTATTTTTTATTTTGTCTTGAATTTTAGTTTCATTTTTTGTCTGAAAATCTTGTCTTAAGTCCAGGGTGAGAGATGTGTTTCCATCGTTCGAAACGCTTCAAAATCTGCACACTGACCTATTTTGACACATCTTGAGTTTGGATTAGCAATCCAATTCTCATTTCTCGCTCTTCTACTGGCTTCAGCTGATTACGAGAAACAAAAAAATATCAAATTTGTGACTACCAATCAGCTTGGTCCTGCCTACTTTTTTTCTTTCTCTTTTAGCGAAACCAGATTCCTGTCGCTAGTTATAAGTCAATATAGGTTTGATAAATATTTTCTTTCAAAGAAATTTTTTATGCTTTCTATAATTATCTTTTACAGTTCAATATCAAGATATCTGTTTACAAGTATAGTTCATACGTATTATGGTAGAACCAAAACTCTGTGCAAGATTGGAGCTTATATTAATGTTGCTGTGCTACTGAAAAAATATTGTGGTGGGGCTAAATCATTGCATTAGTTCCTGCTTACACTTTTGTTTCAGTGTATAACATAAAATTATACGTGAAAAAATGAAATAGGTTAAAATGAGCCTAATATTTTCATTATCAAATTACAAGGATATTATTATGTACAATATAATGTTTATTGTATCATAATCTCAATGATATCAACAAAAGTCAATAAATTCATAATCCTTTACAGTAAAAAATGATTTTGATTTTCACAGGAACGTACTACAAAGGCTTGCTTTTCATCCTTACTCAAGACTCATCTTTTATACCAGAGGAGCTTTTATATCTTCAGCACTCATCGATTAATACTACTCCAAGAGCAAAATCGTCGAGAAAGTCCGGAATGAGGATTTGGCAATGTTTTTACAATTTGTTTAAAAAATAAATTATTTACTCAGAAACTTTAGATTTTTATTTACCAAAACTGTAAAATCCATCTAAGTAATGCAATACCTTGACCCATGAAACTAATTACAATGTTTAAGAGGTCAAAATAAGTGATAGGCCCTCATACTTTTGCTAGAACATTTCACTTAAAGTGATGGAACGTAACAAATTCCTATAGAAGCACATCAGAATTTTAATCAAAGCGCATTATTTTCTTTGCACTATCTCCACAAGAAAATTCCCAACTACTTGACACTTTTACCTAAACATCAGTATAAACAAACTGAAAATAATGAGACCACCCGTTAACTAACTACTAGTATTCTTAACTAAATTGTTGAACTAACTATGAGCTACTGACGTGCGAAGAGGCATGCGAATTGGCACCTGAAACATAGAAAACATATTTTTAAGTTATTCTAATTGATAGCCATGAAGGTGAATAGGGGGGAGGGCTTTTACGTTGAAGCGAAGACAGTGCATTTAATATATAACCCAAAAAACTCTTTCTTTAGTGGAAAATTCCATAAAGACTCATCTTTGTTCACACAAACGTTAAAATAATAGCAATGCAAGTTGGCAGTCACTGCTTCGAGCTGAATCGTTGCATTGTTAAAGCATCTGTACATTTTTCACTATTTAAGCACAGCCTCGAGCACTATAAGCCTCGAGTATGACTTAGCTGCGGCATTCTTTTTACAAATAACACAAGTACTTATAGTACATCATGGACAAACTTGGCAAAACCTAATGCAAGAGTAAGTAAGTACAGTTTTTTATCGCTAAATATGCTACTAAATAATTTACATTTATATAACACGATATGACTTCATGGTTATTCGATGAAGAGGTTATTTAGAAGCAGTTGAAGGCTGCGTTAACTCACCGGGTCAGGACGAGATCGCCAATCCAAAAGCATCCAAAAGTAACCTTTTGAATCTGGATAAGTCATATCAGAGGTTCTTTTCAGCCAAAGCTTCAAGTTCCAGTAATCCGTCTTGGTCGTCGTCTCTCCGATGGTGATCTCTGCACCTTTTACTTCACCGTGTTTATTGAAATGATTTCTCATACATTTATAAATATAGAGCTCTAAATCATCCTTTGCCTAAATGTCCCATTCCTGTGGAACTATACAAATGTAATGGTATCTACCATTAACCATCATTTTTCCGATCAATAAGAAACACTGTGTCTCAAAGGTGTCACTTACAGAAATGAAGAAATCAAATAAATTGGAGTATATAAATTAGCGGGTTATGTAAACACTATTACATAGTGACGACAAGCGGGTTATCAGCCTGAGTGATTAACCGAACACAAATAGTAATTAACGTAATTATGCATTTCCATTGTTTGAATTTTTTGAGCTATAAGTTAAATGTCATCACTGCTAAGTTCAGGTTTTACAACAAGCTATAAGAAAGATTTGATCATTAGCTACAAACGTGATGGTTCGGTTGAGTTTGTGATCGATTCGTGACATGAACTAGAAATATAAGCCTCCATCCACGGACTTGTAGTTTACCAACTTCTTAGAAAAGGGAAAAAGCTTTGGCACATTGTTTGCTTAGATGGAAGAATATTTAATAAACACAACAGACGCTGAGAGTAGGTAGATATATAATTGCAATAGTTAACATACTTTTTGCTTTTAGAGAAGGATGAATACCTAAACTTTCGAAGTTCGGAGCAGGTTCATTACTTTCTATACCACCCAATAGCAAATCACTATAGAAACACGGTCTATATTATCAGGCGAAAAAATACATCGTGGTGCAATTTCAGCGCGATATTGAAAGTGTTTTTAACAGAATCCCAAGATTGTGTTAAGATGATAACAACTTTATGACTATGAAAATTCTATTCTCATATCTTTATAGTAATATGTTATTTTCATCTGTGCTAATAGATGAGTTCTTTTAATAAACAAATCTTCCAACACGTTCGTAAGGGAGGAAATAGGTGTAAGACGTTTTCAAAGGAATTTCACTAATTTTTTTAACATATAAAGAATTATTATTGTTTGTTAATATTTTACGGTCATTTCATATGTATATTTAAGAACGTATCTTGAAATTTTTATTTTCTCATATTTTTTTTTTTGTTTTATAAAAAAAATACTTTAACCCTTTGTAGGTCACGTAATGATCGCGGGCCGCCGATTTACATTTTATTTTTTTCGTTAAAAAAAATTTCAAAGGAAAGTTTTGAAAAAAATTAAAACCTATTTCCCCTCTGAAAAACATGTATCAAGTTAACATAAACTATATTTATGCTAAACATAAGCTACCTTATCGAATTGGTCACCAAAAACATGTGCTCTAAACAGTTGTGTCACATAAATAGAATTAAGTTTAATTTACACGTGAAAATTAGGCAAGTGACTATTAAAATTTGAACAATTTTTCTTACTATCATAATCAGTAGCTACGATACTATACCACACGTCCGGTCGTTAGTATAATATTTTATCGCACTCGGAACAACTCGGCGCCACACTGTCTGCCGCGATGATTAAAATAGCTCATAATCGTGTCTATTAAGCGGCAGTCAATCAAAAGAAGTGTGACTTTATGTGAATTATTTTACATCGTTTCAACTTTGCAAAAATAAATATTGTTGATATTTATAGCTTTGGATAGCTTTTGATCGATGATGTAGTACCACAGTATCCAGAAACTGGCCCAGAACAAGGAGTGAAGACTCAGGGTCGGAGAGATTGTCAGGAAGGATACAGAAATTATAATCAGAAATTCATTTTTACAACTCATTTTATTTAACCAACCCTTAATACACAATAAAAACCCCTTACAAAATATCAAATCACTTACTCCCGACGATATCCTCTTATGGAGCGTCCTATCGCGGTTCCTATCATAGTGTCTATTCCCGAACAGTACCCTCATATGGAGCGTCTATACCGCGGTTTCTAGCTTACTACCGTTGTACCCCAAATCCGGCGTCTATACAACGGCTTCTAAGTGTGCCCAGGAAGCAGAGGAGGATACCATGAATCCCTAGGCTACACTGCAATATTATTTATCCATTTACACCCACAATATTTATTTAAAATACTTATGCCTATTGCACCCCCGACCCGGGCGTCTATGCAAAGGACTCTAAGTGTGCCCAGGAAGCAGAGGAGGATACCATGAATCCCTAGGCAACACTACAATACTTGACACTAAAACCCACCCACATTATTATTTCCAAACCCACTAATTATCACTCCGGATTTTACAAATTTATTTCCCAAATTCAAATGAAATCCGACTTAATGCCTGGATCCATTTATTCCTTCAACAAATTACAAAACCCGAGTTCCTAATTTATTTCTAAAATTCCTAATCTTAATTTTAAATTAAAATCACTAACTAATTTAATGTCGTGGTCTTAATAATACAACAATTAAATATTTAATATCAAGAGGTCTTTGTATCTTGTATTAATAGGTTAAAATCTATTGACAGAGGTCTTAATAATCTGCCAACAACGTGTTGGTTACTTCCGAGAGTTACAAAGTTAATGTACTGAATTTACTTAACTTATTTTTATAAGATGTTGTGTTAAATTACTTGGCTTTGTCTAATTTATTTTACCCGAATTTATCAGTTTATTTCTCCAGATTATTTTAATTTATTTAATTAAGATTTTAACTTTCAATGACTAAAATTTTATCAATTCATTTCATGTAATTTATTTTTACTAAACTGTTTGGCTTGTCCTTCAATAATCGAGTTTTATTTTCTCTACGTTATTTTATTTTACGTTCTATTGTGTTGCATGAAAAACTTAGCATTTATTTTATTTGAGGATTATATTCTGCCTAGCAACACAGTACGATTTTAGTCTCGACTTTGAATGTCCTCTACTCAGCGCTTCGCGCGGGACAAGATGGCTGACGCTCTCGCTCGGTCTGGCGTCTTTGTCGCACATTTTTGGTAATTTTTTTTCTCAACGAAATTTTACAAGTTTCGTTTTCGACTTTTAATTAATAAATTTACATGAACAATTTTCTTGCAATTTTGACTGATTCTAAATTTATTGCAAATGATTTTATTTAAACAATTAAATTTTTATTATAAATTATTTTTCCGAATTTAATAAATTTTACTTCAAATGATTTTACTAAGACTCCTCTAAAATATTTTAATGAATTTACTTTATGCAATTAATTAAATAAATCCGACCGAACTCGATTATCAACGACAATTTGTTTTACATGGCACCAAAGTCATAAATTGACTAACCGAAATTATTCCTGGTAAAGTCAATCCAAGCTCTGCCTACGTAGTAAATTAACAATCCGAAATAATTCCTGGTTTTGTTAATTAATTATTTAGTAATTATTCTTGACTTGCTTTTAACTTTAGTCTAATTTTTATTCTGGATTTTTCTCTTAATTAAATTCTTAAATAAACTCTGCATCTTATTTTCAATAAATTCTCAACCTTTTCTAAATAATATTTCAAAAAATATTTTAAATAATATTCCGAGTAAATTCTAATAAATAAATTTCCGTATAATAATTAAGTAAATTCTACGACGCAATACTTAAACTAATGATTGTGACCGAACGCGAAATGGCGGTGACCTTCAGCCGACTTCAATGCCTGGCTGATGCCGCACCACCGAGAGATTATTGAGACATTTTATTTGTACCTGGAGTTTTTATAATAATTTTAATTGTGAACTCCCTCGAAGAGCAGCAACTCCTTCACGTCTGTTCCGACGTAATTCTTAAACTAATGATTGTGACCGAACGCGAAATGGCGGTAACCTTCAGCCGACTTGAATGCCTGGTTGATGCCGCACCACCGAGAGATTATTGAGACATTTTATTTGTACCTGGAGTTTTTATAATAATTTTAATTGGGCACTCCTCTGATGAACTGCGAGCTCCTCGTCTCGATGCTGGTACAAAGATCTCCTCGGTGAGCTACTTGAATTGGCGGCAAAGACCTGGTCAGCGCGTCGCGTCACGTACTCCCCAGCAATTATTCTCCTGTAACAGCAAATCGGCATTAATATTTATTACAAACTAAAATTAACTAATGCAAGCTGGCAGAACGGCCTAGCAAGCACTAATTAATAAGTTTTTATCGCTTCGTTCCACAAAGTCGAGAGAAATAAAATAATTACCTGGGACAGATCTTAAGTAAATTTTGCGTGTCTATTCGACTGGACTGTTCGGTCACAATGAACCTTCCGAATTTTGTCGGTGCGTTTCTTTCTTCCTCTGCTCTCCCCACTCTCACTGCCGACACCTCCACCTTGGGGACTCACTCACAAGTGTCAAACTATGACTACGAGAGCTTCAGATCACAGCGCTCTGTGATCCGTCGATAACATAATGGGTGCGGATAAAAGAGCTTTTAACGGGTAACGATCACTCCGTTACAAGCTTTTCGCGTCAGTCTTATCTCAACTTTCAGAGATGATCAATGATGCGTTAAAAAAGTTTGCTATTGTTAAGTTCGATGTGATTTCGACATATGGGACTAATCCGTATAAAGTCGTGCCATTTAAATGGGTAAAGGACACAGATAAAAATAAGGTTTTAGCCCAATATCCATCAAAGGACGATGTGTTTAAGGAATTTGAAAACATTTTAAAGTGCAACGAACCTAAGTCAAGATGGATAGAGTGCAGTGGTAGTTTAGAATATCTAACAAGTAAGTGATTATTTTATGGAGGTATAAATAAACAGCCGCCTTTGTGAAGTAGACCAATAGGCTTTATTTTCTGTGCAGATTCCTATCTCGATGGGTTGATATTCATCAAGACTAGAAGGAATGAATTTATTCCAGAAGAATTGATGTTCCTTGACTACACAGAACGGTTTTACATACAAAATGACTGGTAAGTTTAAATGTTTTGAACACTCTTATACTTTATCGACGTCTCTTGGCGTAGCATTGGTGCAACAAGGTAAAGTGGTCTTTTTATACATACTACAATATATTCATTTTTTATACATACTACAATTTTATACATACTCAATAAAAATTCACATTTGCGTCATACAAAATTTCCCAATTGACTTTTAATTCATATAGATGTTACATTCTAAGGCGTAAAAAGGCTAGTGAGGTCATTGAAATTTGTTAAAATAAGTCAGAATTAGAAAATCCCATTTCTCAAGAATCATTCATTTTTTATGTTAAGAGAAATAATCAACGCTCGGCAGATCAAAAGCTCGGTTTGTTAAACATTTTAGCTAGCCTAGTGATCTTGCTGTAACATATATGAATGAGAATCATTATTAGTAGCTGAGTTTTGACGTCAATAGAAACAATAACACCTATGTTGAAAATGATCGATAGCTAAGCTGAAATCCTAGCTCATTATATTCAAAATTTATTCAATTCTGAAAGGTTAGGAATAGCTCATGGTTTGTAGGTATTCGTAGACAGCCTAAGAGCTTTGTTTCTATGCAAACGGATTGTATTGTGTTCCTAAGTTTCCATGAACTGAATATCGATCCGACCTTCAACTAGACCAAACAAACAGATTATTTTCAAGAGGGTTTTTGGAGCTGTTAGTCGACTAAGTGACCTGTTCAGGTGACACACGTGTACATCTTATCGTTTAACGAAATATACGATGATGATCGCAATGAAAATAAACCAGTTCTTCAGCCAGTTAAAATGTGTTGGATTAAAGTTAACGAGAGAATCTGACGTAAGTAGCGATCTGGAAACTGGTTATCCGGGTGACCTGGAGGCTTCTAGTGATTTTGAGCACCTACAAGCTCGCCATCGGTGGTCACGAATTCTAGTTGCATCGGAGATTGAAGGGTCAAGTTATTACGGAGGGACAGCATTGATGCTGCTGGTTAGTCAGAGAAAAAGTGATCTTCAAATCTGTGGTCTGCCCTGTTGTCATAGTAAGTAGAAAGCATCTTCCTGTCAATCTCATAACGTGAATCGAATCGTTTTAATCCAGCGTCAGATAGTTCTAATCAAATGATTCATCAAATTTAGGTCAGAGCTCCAAAACAATTAGCTTATTGTTTGCCGATGATATATATGTCGTCCGACGTACACAGGGTTAATAAACGCGCGCTTCTACTGCGTATTTACGGCCAATAATGTTTTAGCGTGTCAAGTGCCATTACCAAGTTTAATGTTTCCGAATGAAAACAATTACGCGCTTTAGATCATGTGGTACATCACTGACTGACATTTTAGGCAATAAAGATGTGTTTTAAATGTTGTTTTGATACGTTTTAACTATTAGTGTATATTGAGAGTCGTAAAATAATGTGTTGAGTTAATAAAAGCGTTGTCTCTGTCAAGGTTCGATGAAATGTATTAGGCAAATTGTAAGAAAGTGATAACTGATTTATGTCGATGCGTATCATTTAAATAAGTAAATTCTATTTCATGAAATTTGAAAATATTTATTTAACAATACAAATAGTTTAATTTAGTTTAATATTGATTAAAAAATACTTAATTGTTATTACCAACAAAGGAAAATTTTGATTAGATTTTGTTATAATTAAGACAAGCGACCAAAGAAAGAAATATCTTTTGAAAATTAACTTAACAAAGAAATAACATTATTTCCTTAACCATAAATAGTAAGTCTAACTTTATAAGCGAGTGACATAAGTTTCAGATTAACAATTTACCTCTATGCTAGAAGCGAGGACCGATGTTGTATAAAAAGTCCAAACCACTCAGGTTTAACAATTGAAGATACGAGAACATCATACGGACGAATGAAAAAAGTCGTCAAGAGGTGTCGCACTTGATAACAATTGTTTTTAAATTGCCGATTTTATGAATGATTGCTATTGATATTGGTTTGGATATTTTACTCGTTTACGTTAGAATTAGAGCTCGGAACAGTAGATACAAGGAACAAAGACAGCAAGGTAGGATTTTTTTTCCGGTTTTGTTGCCCAATCAGAATCCTTTCGGGCCCACAGGTAGTTAGAGTAACGTTCGAAGGAAGCCTTTACTTCTATGAGTGTGATTACAAGGCCTTCACATTTTCCATATTTACGGTAATGAAACTTCATTTTGCTGTACAGGATGCACTCCAACTTTCCATTCTGTAGCCACTCGCGAGGGACCATGAAGACTTGTGGATGGGATACCTTGCTGAAACAATAAACAATTCATGATAAGTGCAAGATCCTTAGGCTTTACAGCATAACCATGGCTTGCAAGTGGTACTCACAGTTTTTTAAGACAGTTGCAGGACATCTTAAAATAAACGTTATCAAATCTCCAGCAGCTTTTGTTGAACGCGATCAAGGGCAATAATTTATGCAGCTCACAAGCCGTAGCGTGGCTTCGCTATGTAACACAAAATGCGGCTGCCGATTCTTGAGTTGAAGCGAAACAAGTGATTAAAATTAAAGATAATGATGCAAGTGCCAGTTGTTTACATATATTATCAGCTGACTTTTTAAAACAATCGATAAATTAGGTACCATTTGGTATCGTGCTATTTTTGTTGATGAGTCAACTTAATATCATTGTTGACTCAAATAGCTCCACTGGGTTATCAGACTGCTAGATTCTTTTGCGAAGTTTAGGTCCTTAAGCAGCATGGCACATTCCTGAAAGAGCAGAAAAGTCAGTGTCTTAAACAAATAACATCTGGGTGTTGAAATATTGACGTAGATTAATAAAAGACACTTACTGCCCTGGCAATATGCAAGAAATGAGTATAGCAATGTAGTCATTATGATAAGGACTAGTTCTAGCGTCATTATACCTTTTCAGCCAAATATGATTCTGGTGACGCTCCAACATTGCTACGGTAGTTTCCAAGCAAACCACAGTCCCCTCTATTTTGTTTTTCCGGTAAAAATTAGCTAAAATCTCTAACTCGATGACAAATCGAAGAGTTTTAATCGATAACACGCTCCACTCAATAGGAACGTACGCAATATGATGATTTAACATATTGCGGTCAGGTACGTATTGACGCGACGAAAACAATTGCGATACTAGGCTTTATTGAAATAGTCCACGCACTTATAAGCAAGGTTCACCGATAATACGACGGAATTTCGAGTTGTACTCATAACCATTTTGATCAATTGAACACAGTTATCTCGAGAGTATATATCGTGCTGCAAGTGTCAGGATAACAATCAGTCCGCAGACGACTGACGTCCAAGATGTAAGGCTCTTAATTTTCTTGCCAATCAACGCAATTTATATTTAAGGGCAAATCGAAGAAAACCACAGGAGATCAAAGCCTTCTAAAAAATTTCTTTTTACAGATACACTGTTACCAAATAAAGAAGAGAAACCGATCCTGGTTGTTCCAAAGTTCCTGAGTGAAAGCTACAAAATGACTGATCGCAAGGCATCTAGTAGCCGACCAGAGAAATCTAAGGAAGCCCCTGGAAATGCAGTTTCACGATTTATTCGACGCCTCAGTCCTACAAAGAGGTACCGCGGTGAAGAAACTCCAGGAGCCAGTTCCAGTTCTACCCCTCAGAAGGCTGATTCAAAATATGGAAAAAAAGATTCTTCAGCAACGAAGAATTCGTCTTACAAGGAAGACAAGCATTCTGAAAAGTTAACCAAATCGTTTTTGAATCTGCCAGAGTCTTCTTCTTCAAGCAAAAGTAGTCTTTCTCAACCATCATCTCCTCGGCTTACTCCAGCGCCATCGTACCAATCGCTAAACCAAAATGAACGGAATATGGAGCTCAAGCTTCTATCGCAGTTGCATGCGAACTTCGATGAAGCTACCAACATTCTTGGAAATTACATATCTTTGCGGGATCAAAAGAAGTAATCTTCATTTAAATATTTTGTTGATGGATGTATTTCGGTTTGCGCTAACTACAAGTTATGGAAAGTTTGTATCTTCTATTATATATCCGCTACTCATTGTATAAGAGTAGAGTAAAATGTGTTAATTTAATATCATTTATTTAATAAATAGCTGCTAAATGTTTAATATTAGTTTCATTATCTCTAGGCACAAAACGCAGCAACCTATATCATGTATACAATTTGTCTGATATGAAGACCTTAAGTTCAAAAGTCTTTAGGTCGTATAAGCACGTTCGAGTTATCTAAGCGATAAAATGTATAAGTCGTCCTTGTACGATAAAACTAGCGGCTATTAAAGATACTTAGTAATAATTTATGTTAGCATGCTTGGACATATAAACCGTCAGAATAGTGTTAGACGTACCAGTGATAACACGAGCTGTAGACTAGCTTTTTGAATATTCTAACCATGAGTTTAGTCAGTTATATGTAATACAGTCCCCTGAGTTTAACCACCTGTTAAAGATTTAATCATGAGTGGAAATAAGCCTCTTAAAAACCATATAAGTGAAGAGAAAAGTTTGAAAGTTTCTGTCAATGCTGAAGCGACTAAGCCGTCCAGAACTGTAGAAAAGTTGGAAGAAGCTAGAAAAATCGCTACTAAACTGCAGGAAAAGCAAGAATCAGGTACAGAGTTGAAAACAAGTCTTATCGGACAGGATCAGAAATTGATTGCATTTCGCAGGATAACTGGAAATAAGACACGTCAATTTCAATAGTAACCTATTTACAAAGGAGCCTGTGGACAATAATAATTGATGCTGTGAATATACGTTCAATTCTAACAATTTGTAACATTGATTGTCCGTAACTGACATAAGTGAAATAGTTGACCCAAATATGATGTTACCGCAATAGATCATTGACCGCATCCAAAGAAATGTCAAAATAGTTCCTTCAATTGATTGGCCTGACTCAAGAGGCCATTCATTGATTCTTCAGTTTATCTTGATTGAAACAGTAATTGGCAGTTCATAATATTATTACTTCATGCCTGGAAATACAGTCTGGTGATTGGAGATGATCAGAAACTTCGTGACCTTGCATTCAGTAATTGTTGTGCTGTGATACGGTAGTAATATCTGTTCTAACTGGAAAAATGCTGAACCAACATGAGAACTTCAAGTATAATACTATAGACGAGTTCAACTGGGACGACGAAGAGTAGGAACTTGTGGAAATTGGACTTTTGGCTGTAGATGGCTAACCGATGATATAATTGCCAGCCTGACCACCCCATAATGACTCGGAGCTTTCAATCAGCCTTTTAGAAGTGGGCTAGCTTTTTCTCAGTTTCCTGCGTATCCTTCTCTTTGCTTTGACTCTAGATTTTTTGTTCTAGTAATATCTTCGCATCGAACACTGAGAGTCGCTGTGCCTTACCAAGCGCCGCACGCTTTCGTCAAAAAAACTTCCTTAATCAATGGCCAGGGTCTGAGATAAAATGACTGTTAGGGAAAGAAAAGATTTCTCTAACTTTTAGACCTAGTTCTTATGTTATGTGAGATGGTTAATGATAAAAAATTGTGTTGTGATAATGACAAAAACATTTTTAAAAATCCAAAAGTGCACACCTCATACGCTCATTTATTCAAGGAATTTAAGAAAGAGAATGGATAGAACTTTTATTGATATTGGACGTATAGACCAAGTAAAGACGGTGTATATAATTTTGTTTGCACAATATTATGTCATGTATTCTAATGTAGATGGATAAAGTATGCGCAAATATTATTTCATAAACTTTAGATGTGAAAATAGTTTCAAGTTGTTAAAATGACGCTTGGCAAACAATTAAGAATAGAACAGACTCTGAGTTATTAATTAGCTAAGGAATGCCATTCGTGTATTCGTGACTAGTTTTACTTCTATCTAATTATTTTGTGTTGTTGTATAATTAAATGAATAAATAAAACATCAATTCTAAGTAACGTTATGTTTATTGTATTAAAACTCACATCTATTTTTTCAACATATTATTCGTTTTGTTCATAGTATTTACCCGTTTTAAGTTAGAAGCTTGAGGTATACTTCCTACCCTCTTATGTTACCTACCCCTATGACTATATCTTAAGCTAAGACAACTATGCTCTATTTTTCATCATATCTGCACTGAATATTTAAACTTTCTGTCCTGTTTTGCGGAAAAGAAATGCGACTCTTATTTTATGGAATAACCTATACAAATAAACAGTGTCACGAACGGAGTGAGTGATGGGCGTAAGGGCTATGAAATAGAAATCTCAAATATCCGAACGTTGTCACTTTGTCCGTTCGGGAGCTAATTAAAAATTGCATTGGAGTGTGGAGCGGTACACAAGCTCGAACGTTATCTCTAAGTGTTAACTTAGAGAGAGTAAGGATGATGGATTCTTGCTGACTTCGGTCACGGGTAACCTATTCTATTGTTAGACTCAAGTCTTATTTGTAATAGAGATCTTATTTTTTTTTAATTACGTATTTTGATTCAAAGTAAAATAATATAATTCTGTTATTTGAATTTTATTGAGACAAACCAGTTAAATTGTTTACAAATTTGGGTTATTATATAAATGTTAAATAAAAATAGTCATAAAAATGAACATAAAGGTTAGATATAAAAGATAAAAATGTAAAGTAAAATGTTTTGTTCGCTTACCCTGGAAGTCTGCTCTTTCGAGAGTGGCCCAAGTTTTATGGGACTTTCACCTTCTATGGGTATTGTTCACTATTGAATCACTGTATCTCGGATATTCCGGAGAAGTTAAGTAATTTAGATAATGAATTTTAAATATAATCGACGCTTTTTAGCGGAAAAGTTTATTAAAATAAAGCTTCGCGAATTTTCGCAAAGAAATCCTTAAAATTTAGTCAACGCTCTTCGGCGGAAAATAATCGTCGCGATTTACGCGGACAAATCAACGCTCTCTTTGGCGGAAAATAGTACACTTCGCGATTTACGCGGGAGAAGTCAACGCTCAACGGCGGATATTAATAAAAACAAAAGGAAATCGGAATATAAACTATGGCATATATCGAATAGCCGATGAATCTACCACGTTAGTGCTACTAAGTGCAGCCTAACCACGAGCAAGACACTAAATCGTATATTACGGATTACTTGGTGCTTCTAAAGAATTATTTGCCTGGAGCCGATTGACGCGGAGCTAACCAGTGGTATCCTGGTCTAAATCGAACTGCCGACAAATGATTTTCGGGCGGTTTAGCAACACCGGCGTCTGTATGGGACTCAAGGAAAATTAATTCAAAAATTGAGGGAGAGCTCAAGGGTATTTTGCATCATCGCGTTTCTAGATTTTTCGAAACCCGGATAAATCTATGCGTAGTTTGAACTACTGCCTTATAGGTCTTATTTTTACGACTTTAAACGGAAAACGTGAAGGTGACTTTATCATATTACAAATTGAAAGTTAGAAAAACAAAGTCTTTAAATTCTGATTATAATAATCTTTGTATACAAAGAGATCCCGGTGATTCGTATGAATGTCATCAAATCATGGGAAAGATGGGCCAGATTTCTCTTACACAGACTTCCAAAGTATAGTAGATGGTAATTAAAAGTAAAGGTAAAACTAATTGTTTCTTAGGTACTAAATACAAAATTTTCGAAAATATTTTGGAGCAAGTTGTGAACTACGTATGTCACAACAGCTTGAAATTTGCACTAACCTTCCCACAAAATTAAAACTTTTGGCTACAAATATAATGAAAAATATTACACGCACCAGCGAGAAAAGTAGGATATGCCAATCAGCATGTTTGCCACCCTCTTCTTTGTCTCAGAAGGCAATTTAACACGCGGTTTGAAATGTCCTACTTTCCTTCCTAGTAGCGTAAATACCTATATCAGCGAACGTCAGTCCTGGAACAAAAGCAATTATTAGAACAGTAGACGTCATAAAACCATAAGAATTTAGAAGTCATCAATGTGTGGATTCAATTTGAACAGATGCTTTCAATTAGGTTGAGCGTAACATATTACTTGTACATATATCTATTTTTAAGTGCTCATAACTGAACATAGCCAAAGCAAGGTAAAAAAATAATACTGTCTACTTACGATTTGGTGCAAAGAATGCACTTCATCTCAATTCCGCAGTACTGACTAGTACTAGGATATTCATTTGAATCGTCTGCCTTCCGCATCCACGGTGTTAACCTGTAGTAGTTTAATTTAGCAGTAACGTTCTCCAGCCGGATGGTGGTCCCTTCCAGGTACTTAGTATGTTTCCATTGTTTGAGAGCCTTATCTTTAATGGTACTCTTCAGGATATCCTCGGGAAGAGACTTCCACTCCTTTGGGACGTAACACAAATACCGGTTCGCCATTTTTCGTCGTGATACGCGGACACTTGAACGAGCTTGTTATCAATGAATGTCGGATATGAAATAATGTTCAGTATAGGCAACTTAGCTATTTATAGGGATAACTTGGTAGTAGGCAACATGCCTAACATTATAAATTCATCACGCGCAGATGTTTCTGCAGATCATAAAATGGAAACGTTGTAATGATAGATACACAGTCAATTTGAAATATTACTCACGTTCTGCAAATCGACCAAACTATTTGCATAAATAGGCAGACCTCCGGGAAGAAGGAAATATATTGTTATGCATATAAATCAAGAAAAAAGTTATCAAATGGATTGATAAAAATTAAACGAGCAAGCTATTAAAAGCATGTACTGACTTTGATACATAGCAAATTCCCGTAATGTAAATATAAATTAAAAACTCTTTATTATTGTGTTATTAAATAGAAAAAAAATTCAAATCCACGTTCCGATGTTGATATAATAAGCGTGGGTGGAGTTGCTAACAGTAAATTAATTTTTGACGGAAAGGCATCTGTAAAATCAGATAATGTCTCCGAACTTTCTAAAATTCTGTCAGATCCATTCGTTAGTAAAAGCTCAGATCGGTTCGTAGTTTTTTGATTAATTTATCAGTGCGAAGAAAAAATTTGTATCTTATGGAGAAATCACTGATTTACGTAGAATTGACAGAGGGTGTTTATGTTCCGTCGAGGTGGCCTCTGAGTAACATAAAGATGTTAGTGATCGCTTTGGCAAGAAAAATCATTAAAGAAAACCAGAATGTCTTCTCTATTTTGCGAATAAACGGCATATCTGCTAAATTAATTACATAGAAGAACAAAAGTGATGACATGCATATGTTTGAGGAAGTCTCTGGAACGTAAGTCCTGATAAGACGCTAATAGTAAAAAATAATGACGTATTGCAAATCAATATAATTTTTCCATTTTCTTTTCTAATTCAGAGAGACAATAGATGCGCATACTTACGAAATAGTGTTACCGAAGGACGAAGCGAGCATCCGACGGAAAAGACTCAGCGGAAATAGCCTTGGTGACAAATCCTGGCCAGATTACGTGGTCAGTGTATCGACGAAGAGTAATAAGATATCATATTACTTGATGCCTTCGCATGTAGAGTAAGTTATTATGTCGTAATCTGTTTATTAGAAACTGCTTGGACTATGGATGCAGTGTGTAAGACAACGAAGCATTTCCTGCAATACAAAATGATGGAGCCGAATGTTTATATCGCCCACTAGGTATATATTAATTGTTTATTACTTTGAATTCACCAATTTGTGAGTCCTAAATCTATCAATTATAATAAATGTTTTGACTTTAATAGAGCTTAAAAAGGAGTTTTATTGCTTGTTCGCAGTAGGTATCATGAATTACAGATCGTAATAAAATAATAACATCACGATCTGTTTGGAATGAGTGCTTAGCAAAAATTAGGAGCTTTTAATATAACTTCATTAAAAACTAACTCGAATTTTTGGCACAAATCAAACTTGTTTTTTATAGCCGATATTTGCATTGTAATATTTAATATTTGCGCATATAATTCTACCGTTTTACATCTTTTTAATCATCCAATCCGGCTAGACACATCTAACGTTGCATATAAATTAAACTATTATTTGTTTCGAAGAACAAAATTGAATTATCCATGATGTTAACTCAAATAAAGTTCAAGATTTATGGTCATAAAACTGTCAAGTTGGAGGTGTTACGGATTAAATATAGATTGTTTACCAAGACGCTTGCTTTAGGACTTTAAGTGACATTTATTCGACAAAATCGTAAAAACTGGAGCTGCTTATAAATGTCAGTTAATTTCACATCAACGCTATTTGGAAAAACATATTTTGGAAAGTGGGTGTAAGATAACAATCAAGTAGTTTGGGGAATTTCTGACATTACTACCAACGAAGTTTGTTTATGTGACAAAATTACCGTAAATAAAGATGATATGTCACTTAGCCCTTCGCTAGATAAAACATGAGTCACAGAATTCTACGTCACTGTCAGACAAGTTAAGTTTATATTAATTTGATTATTTGCTTAAAATAGAGAGCTATATCTTGTCGCCAATCATGGACACTAGAGTATAATCCCAGAAGAGTCATATTTAGGTTCTCAACAATAAAAACTGTTGGTAGAGAATTCATTTATTTTATTTATTTATAGATAATAGATTTATAATAGTATGAAAATATAGAATAGGTATAAGATTAATTTTAACAGAGTAATTGATTTGGAAATTTGATTAATAAGATAAAATTTGTATTTAGTAATAAGATTTAGACAATAAAATTTATATAAGACCAATTATGGTAAGAAGAATATGAATGTCGCTGCTCCTTTGTGTCAAGTGACTGTTCTGCAACGAAGCGGTACCCGGGAAAAACGGATTAGATCTGGCCAGATCTGCTAAGGCAGATCTGGCCAGATCTTTAAATTGTCTCTATCTGACGAGATCTGGCCAGATATAATCAGATCTGACCAGATCTGGTCAAATTTTAAAATTGCCCAGGTAAAAATGATTATATATAATTATATATACTCATACATAATTATATATGAAAAATGGCCATATATAATTATATAGAATTATTTTCATAAAAAAAAAAAATCGGCGCGCACGGGAACCGAACTTGGGACCTGACGCTTGAGAGACTGATTCATTACTTGTTTACCAACGAGACTTGCTTGAAATGAGGGTAGGTAGAGTTTGTAATAACTATAGTTAATAGCCTTAGCAGATTTGGCCAGATCTGTTTATATATGGCCAGATCTAATCTATTTTTCCCGGGTACAAGTAATGTGGATCGTGTTCATGATCGATGCGTAATAAACAAAGTTTTTTATCAAATTTATTGCAAATTATTAATTATCAATATACGCTGATGGGAAGATTTATTAACTATTAACAAATTAATTTATTTGAAAACAATTATTTAATTTATTAAATTCTAATAAATATTTCTTAACATTCAATAAATATTTATTTGGGAGGAAAGTATATTTAGTAAAATAGTTTATAAGTATTTATTAATAGTTAACAAATATAGTTATATCTGGCCAGATATAATAAAATCTTTTTATGTCTGATTTTTTTTTCAACCCAGATATAGTTATATCTGTTTATATCTGATCAGATATGACTAGATCTGATCATGTCTGATGAATTTTTCAACTCAGATATAGTTATATCTGTTTAGATCTGATCAGATATAGCTAGATCTGATTATGTCTCCAATCCCATGTCTGATCAGATATAAATAGATCTGACCAGATATAATTAGATCTGACCAGATATAATTATATCTGGTCAGATCTAAACCGTTTTCCCCGGGTAATGAATAAGAATATTTATAATGAGTAAGAATATTTAAGGTTTATTGGATTATCTTTTTGTAAGGTATGAATTAATAATATATACTTGTCTTATTGTGTTTGATTTTGACTCAAGTTCTTGCGTAAAAGTATAGAACCGAACCTTATACAAAATTCGGTAAACTTTCCTGTTATCCTCCATGATGATCAGCATAGAATTTGTATAAGATCATTGATCAAATTGAATAGTAACTCTTTTTCTGTTAAGATTTCTGGATTAACGCACTACTTTCATCACATTCAACTGGATAAATCAGATTCTTTTCAAAACAATGTATACTGGCTTATCACAGGATATTTATAACATCCGTCAAATTGAAAAACATAATTAATTAAGATAACGCCAAGACCTTATTCTGAGAAATCAAAAACTTGGTGGTCTACGTAAACATGGCTGACACCATTCAACCGGATGCAAAATATATGTGGAACTTTGCATCATGTCGACCCCTGACATCACAATCTTAATTGATTTGTTCAGCTGTATATATGGACATGTTAAATGAAGCTAATCAACATTTAACTTTGCTCTCTTATGCTGGATCAACCTGAACGATGATTGCTGCAAAGAAATTCTGTGTGGACAAGTTAACAGAAAATACAGACTCAGGACGGAGCCCGTACAAAGTAGTGCCAACATTTTGGATAAAGAACGAAAATAACAATATCACAGTGCCGTACCCGCCTGAGGAGAAGTTAGCGCAGAACTTCGACCGAATTTTCGACTGCCAATTGCCGTTAGCTGAGTGGGAAGATTACCATGTGGTCATCGATCGTGAAGCCGGTAAGTCCCTTCAGACAGAAGTTTGACTAGAATGAATAGATTGTGGTTCATTTTTTATCACGTTTGCTAATAGCGGAATTTAATTGTTGCAGATACATACGAGGATGGAGTGCTCTACATCAAGCGCCAAAGTAGTAAACTGCTGAACGAAGAAACGCTACTAGTTTGGAAGCAAATCGACTTGGATTCCCTCGAACAAATGGCCAGCTTGAATCCTCTTGCAATCTTTCGTAAGTTATGGTCCAAATTCTTGAATCTGTTTGGAAAGTAAACGTTCTTTGACTCCTTTCTTCATAGTACCTTCGTTCTTATTTTTTTTTATAATACTCCTGTCAAAGTACAAATTGCAAAGCCCTTGAACTAATTGGTAAACTTATAACTTTGATACGCCAACTAGTGGTTCAAAGTGTAACTACTCAAGGTAGGCTAATTTTGTGTACATGTGTACATGTGTTGCCTACTTTTGCCTACTTTAAGTAGTTCATTTTTGAACACTAAAGGTCTAATGCCTAAGCCACACCTATCCTAAGGATCCCAATATCAGAATATTTTTACGACGTATCTAAATAAACTACATCACGCATGAGTCATCACAGTATAGTACTGATTCGTGTTCGCAAAGAATCCATTATGATGTCGAGGTGGAACGTTTATGTGCTACCTAAAGAATCTTGGGTATTTTCAACATACTGGTGACTGTGCCAAGCAGTAACTATTTTTTCCGGCGTGTTAGGATGACCTATCCTATAAAAAAGATTTTGAGTTGATACACAACTGCGTAGACTTTCGATGAAAAATGATTAGTTATCCCAGTTAGTCTTCTGGCGTTATTAAACGCAACACGCATTAGGAGAGTGACTATCTTCAAGATAAAAATAAACGTTCTGTCAGCTAGAGCTTTAAAATTAAGTCTACAGTAAAGTTAAATTGTGCTAAGAGTTCTGTAGAATCTATCAAAATGAGCCACTCAAAGTGTTTTGATCGTAATCCTGATGATCTTAGTTACCTCAGTGTCCGCCGTGAGTGGTATAGAAGGTGTTTATCAGACGTCCAACCATCAGATCATAAAGGTACGCCATTGTACCACCCGGCTAGCGCTGACACAAGCGATATTAGATTATATGAGCTGCTTCACATAAAAAAACCTAACGTTCCATACGACAAAGTGGAAACGAGTTACTATAATGCTTTGTCGTACTCTACATGTCCTGATCCTAGTTGTCCTCCTGAACTGGAACCTGACTCCGTGGGTCGACTACAGAAGAGTTTGGTTGCAGTGACGGATTTGTTTAAAATATTCAGCGATTCTTGCTCATATGGTGAGTTATTAGTGCTTGATGAATATAGTTACGCAAGGTCAGTATATTATCGCACTTGCCGACTGACGCAAGGCTATTACCGTAGGTCAAAATCAAGGTTAAATCTGCAAGTGAGTTATAAATGTGCGTCGCTTATACAATGTGTGTTTTATACAGTTGATTTACTAAATAGGTAATGAAATAACAAAACACTGGTTATTGTCGAAACTTTATTTTAAAGCGATACAATTTACTCTTATCTTTGTTAATAGCTTTAGAGCGTCAACTCTGTTTTCACAATTTCTAATCAAGAAAATAACTTACAGTTTCTTACAACAGACACAAGGTATGCGAAACCCAAAGTAATCCTTCAGATTTGGTCTTGTTTGCACATCTAATTCTCTCTTTATCCAATGAATTTGACTGTGAAGTTGTAGTCGCGCTGTTACACCGTTAATACAAATTGCAGAACCTTCAGCCCTTCCACACTCTAAGTAACATTTCGAAATTTTCTTTTTGAGCACTTTTTGCAACGCATCCCACGAAAATGATAACCATTCACGAGGAATCCAGCAGAAAACTTGATGAGGGATTATTTCTATGATAATTGTCTCTGCACACTTGAGCTTTGTGTCACTTATAGCACAGTAAAATGTAGACTGCGGCCGAATTAGCAAACAAAAACTCACGCAATACTTGTCACACTACATGTAGTTATATTAAACATTTTATTTATACCTTCGCATTGAACGCTTATAGGTAGTGTTTACAGTTACTACGGTCACAATGCATGTAGAGACCGTAGTATTAATTTGGATGCGGCCAAGACTTTTTATCTTTACCTTTCTTCACGCCAATAGTGCAGGTGTACCGTCACGCTGATGTTAACTCTGATTCCAATTCCGGTGACTTTTAGAGATGTGTTCGCATGTTATCTCTTTCTTCAAGATTACTTCTATTATACTCGACTGGTAGTAATTGTGTCACTCATAGGGAACAAGACATTTATACTTTGACATGTTAATTGTTTGCGCGTAAAAATTTATTTTTGCTTAATAGATTATTTCTAAACAATAACATAATTTTACTGTCTTGAAGTAATTTTTGAGCAAACAAATATTGAGTTTTACTGTTAAAAATTATTTATTTTTAATATTGTTTACATTCATATGGAAGGAAAATTTAATTGTGGCTATTTAATTAATAATAACAAAAATAGATGTTGTAAAATTCATTTCAAACACAATTATAATTTATGGGGCATTCCATGCCAAACCACTTATGACCCCGATCCTTGTCGATTTTTCTGAGACTTGGATGAAATTCTTAGTTGATTTGTTTTAGAGCAACGCATGAACTTTCAAAAATTTTGAGGCAACGAATTTAAAACAAATTTTGTTTGAATTTATTTTTATTCACTCAGTAGCTAAAAACATTTTTCTAAGAAAGATTTATAAACAGTAGACTTAAATTGAATGTGACATTATTTTTTTACACGTTTGGAATACCCGATAAATTATAATTGTGTTTGAAATTCTCGTCTGACAAAAATTTTCAATGAGACCTTTTTTGTAGGAAATTTATTTTTACATAAGAATAAGTGGAAATAAATTTTTTTGCTCCAATTTTTTCGCAGTTCTGACGTAAACATCAAACTATAAATTAAAATCAAAAATAGCGATGATAGACCTCTTAAAATTAATATTAATGGCCCAAACTTTCAGGAAATTTTTTTTTTTTCATTCTGAATAATATTTTCGATATAGCTAAGAAAAAAAAAATAGTCAATTTTTTTGGCCCTGTCTAATATATATAAATATATGAAAAATTGATGTGGGTACTCAAATGAAAGGTCTCGATGAGTGTAACATCGTGATGAATTTATATCTTTAAATATGTCAATAGTTCACAAGATACAAGGTCATTTCTTAATTATTTATCTAGAGATAGAGCATTTTCGAGTGCAGGCTAAGTGCTTATCATCATAAATTGACTATTGGTGAAAATGAAATGAAACCATGAAAAGACCCAACTCCAGGTCAAGACTTTTCCAACGATACCAAATTTAATCATAAAAACCCATTTTATCATATAAATTCACTGGCCAAAGAATTTTGCTTATTCTCTTAACAATATAGATGTCTAATAATCATTATTATAGTTATATGTATCTTAATGTTTTTTAATTTCTATGGTTTGCAGATTTGAAAATGATTTCATGTGACCTAATTTTTTTATCTAATTTTTTCAGTTAAAACTTTAATTTTTAGAATAAATATTTTTTTGTTTATTATTTACATTTGACGAGATGTAAAATTCTTACTCATAAACAACAAGTTCAATTATTGTTTTAACATAAATTTCACTTTTTTTTTTAAAGTGAATTTCGCATTTTTTTAATGTCATTATTACATTGAAAAACTGTAAAATTAACAGTTTTAGATTGACAGTTTCCACAATGTGAAAATAACATTTTTAACTTTGTAAAATTGACAGTTTTGGGTTGACAGCGGTAAATCTGTAAATTTTACAGTTTTTTCTGTAATTTTGACAGTCTTTTTTTCCGTGTATGCTTCAAACAAAGTGAATCTTATTAAATATTAGAAATATTTTGGAAGAATGAGATATTTATTTACTTACTGTCTCAAGTCTGTAAATAAATAGTATATTGTATACTTAGGCCAGTAAAATAAGAAAAGAATCAGATCGAATATAATTGTTGGCTGAGGCGAAGCCGAGGCTAAAGTGTGTATACTATTTTTTGTTTAGCACAGTGGTCAGAAAATTACCACTTTTCGCCTGGAGGGCAGAAAAAACAGTAAGCGAAACAATGTCTGTGACGTCAGTTGTCGAACTCTGAAAAATAAAAATGTTTTTCTGAAAAATAATTTACTGTTTGCCTCAGAAGCGATTAATAATTTTAAACTTACATGTTTATGTATCTTTGCTGCACGTCTGTAATCGCGACAAATGATCGGTTTGACCGCTGATTCTCATTTATAAATTTGCTCTACATGGCGATACTGCACCAGTGTTGTATTGGCACTTGTTCAGAAAGACGTCTAGAAAATAGATCAAGAATATTTTCACTGGTAAGTTGAATTTATTTTTTATTTTTATTGTCCTGTTTTTCACTCTTCACTATAGCTTTAATTTACTAAGTTTAGAGTATAGTATAACGAAATGCAAAGACTAAGAGATTTTACCACATAAATATGTTCATTTTTATCTCTAAGCACATCCAGTTACAGGTAGCACTTTATTATCACCTTTTTGAAACATAAATGTCGAAGCTGGTTTCTAAGACCAGTTTGGGATTCGAACCCACGCCTAGCTGGTGAGTTAGATCGAGTGCTCAATAGGCCGTGCGCCTTTGACCGCTTGACTAACGTCGCCGGTTTTTCTCTATTTTATTTATATTGCACTTATAGAATGATGTGAATATGTGAATGTCAAGAAAAAATACTTGTTTTAACTAATTATCCCTACAATAAAAATACATGACAGTTTGAAGTTAGTCAATAGTCGAAAAAATGGGACCTGATTCCTTATTCCCGGGAAAAACGGATTAGATCTGGCCAGATCTTTAAATTGTCTCTATCTGACGAGATCTGGCCAGATATAATCAGATCTGACCAGATCTGGTCAAATTTTAAAATTGCCCAGGTAAAAATGATTATATATAATTATATATATTCATACATAATTATATACGAAAAATGGCCATATATAATTATATACAATTATATAAAATTATTTTCATAAAAAAAAAAAAAAAAAAACGGCGCGCACGGGAACCGAACCTGAGACCTGACGCTTGAGAGACTAATTCATTACCTGTTTACCAGTTTACCAATGAGACTTGCTTGAAACGAGAGTAGGTAGAGTTTGTAATAACTATAGTTAATAGCCTTAGCAGATCTGGCCAGATCTGTTTATATATGGCCAGATCTAATCCGTTTTTCCCGGGAGTGTCATCAGGATAGCGCCTAAAATTCTTAAACGATCTTAAAAAAAGTTTAGTGTACTTATTCGGTGGCTAATTACGATAGCAAAATCAGTTGATTAGTTTAGAAATGACAGCTGTTTATAATTTTCCAAATCATGAAAATCGTGATTTCTATGGAGTTCTTTGAGATATTCCCCGGGTTGGTAGAATATAAACCCTCCTCAGTTACTATTGGTCAATCTCCTGGTACGTGAACATATCAATATATCGATATAAATCAAACAGGATAAATTCATTCGAGAATTTCGATAGGGGGCGCGCGAATGCGCGCCGTTAAAAATTCTAGTATATTTATAAAAGACATATATATTTTTAAGTGTAAAAAACCCCATTACGCTCACAAAACTTGATATATCGCGATTTTTTTTAGCTTCAGAATTACACCACGCAGTTTCCTATTACCAATGGCTGTATAATTTAGTGTCGTTTAATTATAATTGATAAATAGATATAGTCGACTATAGTCTTTGTTGTATCTATTATACACATGTGTAAATAAAGAATAGCGTAAGCAACACATGAAAATGGCGCGAAATAGTTGAATTTATAATTAACGCACTGCTACATTGTCTACTTAATACGAATCAAGTAATAATTCAATTTATTTTCTTCTTGATAATTAAATAAGTGTTATGAGGCGTGCACTTTCGAACTATCCAAACTTTTTCAATCTGAACCGAATTTATTTGTAACTAATCCAGGAACTTTGAATTTGATTATATCTTTATCTACTTCCAGATACTTTCTCCAGTCCAACAGTTCCCGAAAAAGAAACCATCGAGATGGACTTATCACAAAATAAGTACGGACAGAAAACAGTAAGTAGTTTTTCTACTTATTTAAGATGAGGGATGAGAGGAGAGTGCCTCTTTAGATGTTTTGACATCCCTACAGGTAATCAACGTTTCCACTTAACCCTCCGCGTACATGCTCAATAGAAACATCTAGTGTTTTCAGTGATTCGTCGAGCAGCGAACTATTTTGTGCCTAAATAAATCATGCTGTTCTATATTATCAAAATTAGCAATTTAATCCATTAAAACTGCGTAGAACATGTTTGTCCACCTCGATATTTAAAGTACTAAATATTTTGAAATTTACAAAAACTATGTCACCCTTACCAAGGTAGTGAACGATGAAGGTGACTTTAATCTACTTATCGATTGTAGTTTTATCACTTGTTGATACTAGTGAGTCAGTCGAACGATATAGTTAAATCGACGATACTTATCGTTGTTTTGTTACAGAATTCTGCGTCAATGAGTCAGCGTTATCCGATACTACGAGCCTATCTGCTGGCAGAACCAAGTGAATACGAGAAGATATGAGATATGTAACTGACCATCGGCGTCAAGGTATAACACCAATAACAATTCTGCATTTGTTTCGTCAACATCGATGTACAGCGGCAAACGCAAGCACGAAGATGATGAAAATACATCACGAAAAAAGTGAAACTATTATTTTGTGTGTCAAAGGTCTTTATCTAAGTTTAATTGATTTATATTATATTTTATAATAATAAGTTAATAAATAATTATATTGGTATTGTATGTTCTTTCATAAAAAAATGTTATTCACTCTAATATCTACCTTACCCAGCCAGGTGCAAGGCTTTTATTTAAAATGGCAAACAAACATGTTGCCGCCATTAGTTTGACTTAAATGAATGTAATGGATATTTACGCTCCTAGGGAGAAAAGTAGAACATTCCAACCCACGTGTAAAATTACCGTCAGAGCGATAGACCCATGCCAGTGCATCTACCGTCTCTTCACTGCTGAACTAATGGGGCTGAGTGAAAAGCAATTTTTTACTGGTAACGTCTAATTACGAGATAGGTGAGATTTTTAACCCTTTAATTTTCGGCCTTGAATTTCCACTCTTAGTTTGAGTCATAAGTCTTTTTCTTTAAGTGAGAGAGCTATAGTTTTTTTCCTAAAGAGAGGGCTACAAAAATAGTAGAAAGGGATACATGGACACACTACTACAACTAAACCGTCTCTCACACAACCGTATAACGGACTATGATTGGCTCTCTCCCCTAACAGCTCACACCGAGATTCTTTGCGACTCCAGAACATTAAAGGGTTCAATTAGACGAATAAAACCGGTATGTTTTAAATTATTGCATTGTTCTCATTGACGCTTCTTGAGATTATGAGGCTTGGAGATAAGATTTATCTTGTAGATGTCTAGGCTAGCGGCGCAATATTTCGTCAATAACACTTGGCTTGTCTGTACATTGACCGATAATACATCAATTTGTTACATACAGTCATTAGAAATATTATTTTTTATGATATTAGAGGTAGCATGCATAAAATATAAAATTACGTGTAATAGATATCAAGCTACTTGGGGTGACATTCAGACGAAATTATATTGACCCCAGTGGTTACGAAGCCGGATTATGTTGACATGCATGGATGTTTACATTAAATTCACCGATCGTTAAAATTTTTATAAAACACAGATGCTACAAACAAGTCAAATATACATCTGTTTCAATAAACAAACACTAATATTATTGCCCTCATTGAATCGTTCGTCCTCTGTGCCCAAGTTTATCAGGTCATTACCATGTGGTGCACAACAAAATTAATTTATTTGCGACAAATAGCGTTTTAAGTACCGTTTAAATTAGAACAACTGTATCATCAGACAAATAACTGTTGAACAATAAGTATAAATATGTATTCAGTAGACTTATGTGTGAGTTTATTGCGATAAGTGTCGCGGTCACCTTATGATTTACGTACCCGCTACCATAGTAAGTGACCTTTTTGCCATTGAAATGACACATAATGTCACAGTTGACGTCGCTTGTTGTGAAGAGAACGTACGTCCATTAATTATTTTTTTTTTTATTCCATTTCCATTATTTTCATTGCGACATTGAACAACTTCGTCAGTGACAAGGACTTTTAGAAGTCAGAAGATGATTGTCGCCAAAACTACGAACATGTTATGATAATAAACCTATTCTTCGAAGAGTATCGTTCGTTAAGTTTTTATTATCTATTTTACGATCGTGGTTTCTCTATAAAACTAACAGAATAATTCAAATCATTCAATATTGTTCTGGCATTCAGCCCATTCACTCGTCTTTAACGATTGTGATTGCGGTTCAATTTAAATAAATATTAATCTAAAATGGAAGAAGTCTACGCGAAAATTGCTTTTGTAGAATTAGCTCCGGACATATTAGTGCCATATGAATGGCCCGTTAGTCGTGTCTATGACGTCGTGCTAAGTACGGCGAAAGAGGTCATCATGCAGAACACTCAGGAGGACCCAGTTCTCCAAGTGGATGGTATCCCGGCCAGGCTGTATCGATACGTCAGAAAGCACCGTTTCTACCATGTCTTCAAGAAAATACCTCGGGAGTAAGTAAAGATACTTTCGTTAGTGTTACGTCAGTCACCGTACCTGCGTTGTTTAATTAAGGTATTGACACAGTTATTTTCATTTTAGAAACGTGTATGGTTGTTATGTTTACGATATCGCTTTGTCTGAATATCAAAATAAGGATTATATGAAATATTCCAGCGGGACTAACTCCTGTGATGACTCTAAGTCAAGACGTACCTGTTCTTACCCCGAAGATTACACGATATCGTATTATTACGTTCCTCACCGTTCGTATGTATGATTTATCTATTATAAACCTTATGGAAACAATCTGACGCATTCAAATTAAGTTTAATCAATGACAAATTTTTTTCAGTAGACGGGAGCTGCTCAACATGGACCCTAACGCTCATGCAATGCACCGAAGCAAAATATGAAACGTTTAATGGTGAGTTGTATAAAGTTAAATAACTAGTTAACATTTGTTAGAATCCGTAATTGTATTTCTAATGAAAAATTTTCTTTTAACAGAGTGTTCCAACTATATCTCGAAAAGTGTGTGCTTCACGAGTAAGGATGGTGCTTTCACGTAGAGTCCTATACAGACCGCTCTAAGGGATCATCGTCTATATTTCATCTTCAGAGAAGGAACAGTGAAATAGTCTTAAGTTGTTTATTATGTAAGAAAATAAGTTTAATTGGTCGGGATACTTGCAATACGGAGATTACGTATTGTATATAGATATTTTAGTGTTGTAATTTTTTTATAAAAATATGTTAAAGTTATGTTATGCTAATAAGTATAGTTTTTATGGATTGTAATGTAGAATAAAATATTGAATGATTATGTAAAATTATTGTTTTTGTCCTATGAGCTGAAGTATGAGAGTGTAGGAATAATGCTCCTAAAGAATAGAAAAATCATTTCATCTTTGTTGGTGTCTTTTAGAAAATTTTTTAGCCTTTCTAAAAAAAAAAAAAAATCTATTCTTCACGCAATTAAACCTTCATTTAAAATAATAAGTATTTAATCACTACCAATAGACGTCAGAGGGTTAGCTACTGCGCATACTTAATACAATAACTTCCTTGTAACCCAAATATGTCTCGGCTGACTCATACGTCGCAGGAAAACGTCAATGATTAAGTAATCGATATTACAAACTAAATACTTAATCACTGACCAGATGTCTCTATTAGGTTTGTGAAAACGATAAAAATAAATTATAATACCGTGAATACTGAGAAATAAAATTGTATTGTTTGGATATTTTATTATAAAATAAAAACGTATTATGGTGAATTTAGAATCATGAAATTGATATGTTATAGTCATTAATTACTCCTCTAATAGTGTTGTTTTGAGACGTTGCTTTGTAACGTCGTAAAACTACGTCTTAGCTCTATTAGCGAATTGAATTGTCTCCGTTTCTACAGACCTATAAATTTAAAGTTTAGAGGCGACTTAGGATTGTATTGAATTGGTCGTGCTATTGTAAAGTCTTCGGTGACGGACTTCGTCAAGCTAAAGGTAAATTGTCAATACTAAATTAAATGCCTGATAAAATCGCATTCCATCGTATGAACATGACATAAGTTTAAAATATCTCTAAACATTTTAAGTGTACACGGAAAAAGATGTATTAAAATTACATTTCAAGAGTGGTTCAATTTTTGAATTATGGGTAATACAAAAATTGTATGACTGCGGTGTGAACTATATAACTTTTCAACGCATGTTCAAACCAACGTACTTTTCAATGAAGTACAGGTTATATCTACATCGTTTACATTTATATTTTTCGTAGTTATTCTTAAAATAAAATAAATTTATAAGAAATATATAACCTATAACTTTGTAGATTGAAAATTAGTCAAAAATTCCTATCTACGCATGCTTACTGTCTATTGTATCCGAGGTTAGAGTATAGGAATAGTCAAATAAGTTCAATTTAAAAATGCATTAGATACAGATTTTGCATCACTATGTGGTGTAACTTAAGAGTCACTTCAGTTCACATCACCAGTGGTACAGTTTTTGTGTCACCTGATGCAATTTTTACATCACTTTTTTCCGTGTAGGATATTAATCAAAAGTAAACTATTGAAATTTTTCAGATTTCGAGGAAAATCGATTATTTGACTCCTGAACGCTATATCCAGAAAAATGGATAAAGCTATGTCTCACAAAACACCATCTAGCACTAACCAAAGTGCTGCAAGCTCCTGCAAACCACCACAGTCCAAGAGTTCATTGACCCGTTCCTCTACATGGTCGAATATTTGCGCTGAAAAAGATGAACTACAGCTCGCTGAGATGAAATCGTCTAAGTCCAATGTAAAGACCTTGGACCCTGCTCTAGTAAAAGATGGAACTATTCAAAAAACTCAGAGCACACCATTTATAGCGTCCAAGAAATAAATACGAGTTAAGATCTTAAATGCCAATCACATTAGCTTTGGTGATTGGATTGTCCGTATTAACACCGATCATAACCTGTTTTTTAGATTATTTTTTAGGATATATACACCTCGGTATAATTTCACAAAACTATTTTCATACTATATTTAGTACGATAAAAAACTCCCACGGATTAAAGAAACTAAATCAAGAGCGAAGATCGGGGTTTATAGTGCCAGCAAATCATAAGCCGGTCTGATATTTTATTTCGAATCTGTATCCCGTCGTGAATAACGTACACACATTGCGCTTTTATTTAATAAGATTAATAGAAACATGGATCGCGTCGCAGATAAATTCAGTGAAATTAAGAAGATAGTTCGGAAGAAAATTGACGGCATTACTGTGAAGAAAGAAAGCATAAGTAAAAGTACGAAACGACCTGACGGTAAACGAAAACTTGAGGACTCAGAATTTAAGGATTCTGCACAAGCATCTACTAGCTCTACAAGCACGCTCAAACATTTTTTACGTCAGAAAGTCTTTAAATCTGAAAATCCAGGAAATAAAGCGGAGGATTCTAACACGAAGACGGTGGAAAAGGTTTCAATATTCGCGCATCTCAAGATGTCGGACAGAAGTGACAGTTCAACGTCTGGAGGAACAGACATCACTTCTGTCTCTGAAGCCTCTAATTAAGTTCAAGGTTGAAACTGGCTTATCAACATTGAGCCACTCAGTGTTGTTTTAGTTTGTATTTTAATCATTTTCTACATGTTGTAAGTAAATAAATAATCCACTAACTATCGTTTATTTTTGACAATTTCCTCTACAAATATTGATTGCTTTGCTGAGTATTTTAAAGTAGAGCCGATAATTAGCAGGTCTTGATGGTATTAGGCACTTTATTTTCTCAGTAATTATTCTGAACAGGATTGCAGACTAGCGATTAGCTTAATTGATTTAGAACCTAATTGTGTAAAAATCAAAAGCTACGTTTAGTAGCTAATCATGAGGCTACGAAAGCAAATTTACTGATACATTGGAGACTAAAAAAAGTCTTACCAAATTCAGATTTCAATGTGGCAGTTAAATTGCTAAGTTTACCTAAATGTAACTTTATTGTGTTATCTTTATACTTACATAATAGTATTATTGTCACGAAAGTTATGGAGTAACCTTAAGGGTATACATTGAAATGATAATTCCTTGAAAAACAAGGTAGTATTGTCTTTTGATTAAAGATCTGTATCTTATTATCCATACCTAAATATTAGCGGCTGGACGTGTCGTAAGTATCTGTTCGAAAGGTAAATATTATACTATGGTTTGTATTACTACATAAATATGAGTTTTCAACGTATCTGCGCTGAAAGTTTAAACTTTCTGCCCTGTTTCGCGGGAAAAAGAGCGACTTTTACCTTATGGAATAATATATCCCAACAAATGAACAGCTTGACACATGCACTAATCTTCCCACAAAAACAATGGCACAAAATTTAAATTTCGGCTGGGAGGCAATTTTAAACGTGGGTTGGAATATTCTACTTTCCTCCCTAGGAGCGTAAATATCTACATCGTCAAATGTTAGCATTTTTTTATGCACTTGAATGACGTTTTCCTAAAATTTGACTACTTAAAGAGTTTGAGACACCATAAATTTAAGAGTTTAGTAGTCATAGCAGTCAAAACATAATGCAAGGATGTTTAGTTTTCTTTTATTTCACTTCAAAGATATGAATGATGGTAATAGTTAAAAACTTCAAAGTTCAGTACGGTTTTAGATATATCGGGATTGCCAATTTTTACTATGTGTGATAAAAGACCTACATCGCTTGAGAACAAAGTCTAAATTGAAATGGTCCGTACCAGTTTTTGTTTACTAAATGTACTACAGAAGTGTTTTGATGGATAGATTTTGAATAATGCATTCAGTTGGAACATCTTGGCTAGAACAGTTGTTTCTAATTATTCTTGTCAAGCATATGTTAGCCAAAACAGCACTTTGGTGTATATAAAATTAGCAGAAAACATTTTTGTGCTTTCGTAGTGGCCTCTTAGCGACATAGATACCCGGGTCAAAAAATTTAGTCTGTTTTATGATTAATAAAATTTTTTAATATTTTTCATTCAATTTAATTTTATTATGTGTATCTATTTTATATGAGAATTTAATCTGTTTTTGCCCGTACTATTCACAATTCAGACCAATTTCAGATCATTTTTAATGTTATAATAAAATTGTTTTCTATTGTTTCAAGACTAAAATCAGACTTTTTTTGTCACAATCATTTAGCTAGTTTTGATCGCATCAAGGTTAAAAACAGACCAAAACGTTCTATAATTTTTAGCCGGTTTTTCATCGCCTGTAGATCAAAAACCGACCTTTTACGAATTTAATAATAATAATAATATTAATAATAATAATATATTTATTTATTATTATTTTATTCATGTCCTCGAAGATCCTCTACAGGGCACGGCTTTTCATTCTCTGAAACTGAAATAGTGACGATTCACTATTTCGTAGTGCAATGTATACCAAACGGTATTCTTCGCACATACCAAATAGTGAATACCGCTCATTAAATGATGCGTGAAAGTATAAAATTTAACATTAATCTTGTCAACATTTTAATCTTGTTTCGATGTATTCACATTGTGTTTATTAATGATAATTAGAAAACTCTAGATTTAGATCCATAATCAAATGATGAGAACTATTTTATAAACGTATATTAATACAAATTTATTAGTTATCACTGCAACTAATATTCGCAGTTACAAAACTTTTATAATCCATGAAATGTTGAGCTATGACAAATAAATATGACAGATGTAAGGTTATAATCGACGTTCAGTTCATAAAACAAGAGAGCGCATGAATATATTATAAATTAATTTATTTTTTCAAATAAATGCGACTTATAATTTTGAATGAGATACTTTTAAGTCCAAAAAATTATGTCACATCTTAGTCGACTTTTGGCCTTTGAACATTTAGAGTAAAAATTGTAGATCAAAAACAATATAAGATTTCATATTGAATTTGAAAACAATACATAAAGTCCATCTACAAATTAACTAGACTAAAAACCGATCAAACTTTTAAAACTTTTTAGTTTCATTAGATTAGAAACAGCATAAAATATTCATAGTTGCTCAATTATTTTACTAAAAAGTTATTTAGACTTAAAACAGATCAAAAATAATTTGAATAGTAAGATGAAATACCGATAAAAATATTTTTTAAAGTTCAAATACAGATCAATAAGTTCAAAAGCAGATCATTTAGCTTAAAATCAGTTTAAATTTTTCGACCAGGGTAGTCAGCTTACTACACCTACAATTAATAAATCAGAATTGTTTAACAATCATTAATGTCTTTGGGTATTACCCATCGTCAAACTTCATCTGTAAACATCCTGTTTGCAACTAGCAATAAGCAATTATTAACAAATTGTTTTGCTTAATTGAACTCTTTATCACGTTGTCAAGCAACCGGATGCCCGTCATATTAAACGTACGCATACTGATAAATATCCAAGCGATAACAAGCAGAAGAATATTGGTTGACCCAAGTATGACCTTGAAATAAATGATATTGCTTGCGGGTAGGTTTCTGATGATCGCATCCTCAACACACATATTGTGCTAATAAAGTTATACCATTAGATTTGATAAAATCTATAACTCCGTATCTGTTTTAATATCTCTTGCATCTCTTAAGATGATTAGCTGTTCAGAAGTTTTGTTCACTTCTTAAAAAGCTATTAAATTTTATTAATAATCCGATAAATTTCAGTCTATTTCATTTCCAAAGTTGCAGCATCATCTGATCTTCTCTTTTTTTGGATATGTCTCCTTGAGCTCTAAACATCCTTCACTTTTGGATAATCTTCGTTATCAACATTAATATCAATTTTTTATTTAAATGATTTGCTTGCATCGAAAAGTCGTCTGTAATCAAAAATTGACTACTTGACAATTTCAATAGCTTTTTGAATAACGAATTAAAATGGTGATCAGATAGTTTCCCTAATATAAACAATTCGATAAAGAGTAGAAGTTCGTTCATATACTATCTTTTCCACGAAGAAAAAACGGAATCAGATCAACCATTTAACCTTCGCTACATGGTTGACCCCTCGCCAACGTCATTAGTCAATCCTATAAAAGGAACAACAGATAGCAACGTACATCATTCGAGTTGAAACACTGAAACTACCATGTTATCCACCAAAGCAGCAGTAGTCCTTCTTGTCACTATCCTTGGGGTATCATGTAAGAACCTATTGTTTATTATCACAAAATATTAATAGTAATTGATCTTGTTGCTTTTTGTGCTCTCAATAATGTTTTTTTACTCCACCATATTTTAGTTTGCATTTAAAGAATTTAAGAAGTCTTTACTAGAGACATTTTTTAGGAGATGAAACTGTAACTTGTCTCACTTAACTTCACCTTCCTAATTTTGTACTATTTTACTTATATTGGTGTTCTCTTTTAAAGGTGCCGATTCCAAAAGACTTAACGGAAGTGCTCATCCGGGTCTATCATCTACCGAAGTACCAGCAAGTATCCAGCAAGATAATCGTCAGTATCCGGTGACTACTGCACCATTGAATGGTCAAGGAGATGGTCAGCCAACTAATACTGGGCCAAAAATTTCTTATGGGTCCGTGACTGTTCAGAAAGGCAATACTTATGCGGTGGATCCCGCGTCCATGAACTACTATGGGTCAATTACTAACGTAGATTACGTGCCTTGCGCGTCATGCAGTCATACTCCCACGTCAAGTGATTCGAAGATTAAAACAGTTCCTGGAACCACAGATAATAAAGATACTGAAGTCATTCTAAATCAGCAGAAGAATCATGCTGAAGTTATGAGTGAGATTGCTTTCTTGAAAGCTGAACTTGAGACAGTTAACAATTTAATAACACGGAATCTTGAAAGAGCTATCAACATTCTGAATTAAGCTGTAGTAATAGAAAATTATACTTAATAAATAAAATTATATCTTTTTTACTTTATCGTTTCATTCTGTCTGCAATAGACTGCCTAGAGTTTCCATTAAGATATCTTAGAATCTCTCCGTAAAGATTAATCGATTTGTTGATTCCTTCATTTAGATATTGACTCAGTTGATAAATGTTTAGTGTAAGATTACACCAATAAATAAGCTTTAATAGCTTAATTGTCCAAAAAGACAGTAAAAAGCTTAAGACTTAAAAAGTTACTCATGATTTATCTACGTCGTATGTTAAAGTTGTTCTTCATTAAATTACTCTTTTAATTCATAAATCGCTACCAATAATGACCGGTTAAACATTCATAAATTATAAAGCCCCTAATTAGTATTTTGTGCTTTCCTGGGTATTGTTTTAAAGTATTTTTGAACAGCAAGTAGGCCAAAGACCTATTAGAATTCTAGAGGACTTATTAGAACAATTTAAACGATCTTCCATCACGAGACCAATTGAATTGTTCGATCAATCATCAAGACAATTGACCTCAATCACAATCGTTTTGCGTGAAGTCAAGATCTTGAATGGTCGCTGTCAATATTTATTAGTAGAGACTTCTAATTTTTATAACTGAACCCGGTTGAAATTGTAAATTGTTCTTCAAAATTGTTTCACATGTTTTTCTTTGAGTTTTAATCAATGGGGTTACACTGAAAATGTTGTAGTAGTAATTCATTTATTGAATCATTCCAAAAGCTTCCAGTGACACCAATGCAATCTATTGTTAACCATTTAGACACTACCAATTTTTCCAGTTTGTAAATCAATAACTGGTACCGATTTTTTTTCTTGGCACAACCCTAGCCGAAAAGTCAATAGATATCCATTAAATAACTATTAAGAATAGCATGATACTATCAGCGACAAAGTATAGAAGCTACGTTACGGAGCATCCCATGCAGAGCAAATGAAGACATAGTAGAAGTCGCGATAAAACAAGATGTCTTCTTCATCGTCCTCTTCATCGTTTGCACCATCGAAAAATTCGGCGTTTTCGCCCTATAATAAATACACCAACAAGTCGATTTGTATCGTGCCCAAAGAGTGGAAAGAATATTCCAAGACAAATATGGACGCTGTGCTGCAGAACAGACTCACCAATCATTAGAGCGACTACAAGAAAGTAGAAGGAGCTGTTGTCCAAATTGGCGATGTAGCTGCCAAGCTGGAGTATCATGACAATCGCATATGGATGAAACGTTACGGCGACCAGAGAAGCAAACCCCATCCTCAAGAATACGTCCTTACTCACGTCCAAAGATACGGCTCGCAGCAAAAGTAGAAGTATAACACTTTATTTGTAACATATTTTGTAAATAGCACTTTGGTAATAAATTGTATTGAAAAATTATTCTTTTTTCCTTTTGGAAGTTATAGTGTTGGGTTACAAGCATTGACTTTAAAAAATGTTCAAACACATATTACTGATGTGTTTCACGTCTAAAACAAGTTTAGTTACTCTTTGATTGACATCAGTAGGTAATTACAATTTACATTAAAAGTATCAATGTATGGTACGATCATTTCATAAATGAATTTGACCTCTTGATATCGATGCATTTAATAGATTGTTACCTCATGCGAATCTCATAACAGAAATTAAAACGTACTTCAATTCATATTTATGAAAGGGGTTACCTTTAAGCACTAAAAAACCAATTAGCCGTCAATTTCCATCAATCCCATTTATTGATTCAACGATTCCTGAGTAGACGCGGTCTCCATTGCATCTGGTTTTGACTTGACGGATCTGGTACTCCACGAACTGTACTTAGAGGAACTGGAACTCGACAAACTGGAGGTCGAGGAACTGTAGTTGTTTGATATTGGATATCCAGAAAAATTCAACCGGCGCTTGAAGAAAGAATCTGCAGATCCAACTCTGTCCCATTTGCTGAGAGATATCTTCCGACGAGAACGATGAGAAGCTGTGACGATTTCAGAACAGTTAGATTGGTAGCCTGACATTTCTTCATCATTTTTATTGTTTGGTTCTTCGTTGGGACTTTCATATGTATCCCTTCGCTTTTTCTTAGAATTAAGGCCATTATCACTGTCTATTATGCTTAGATCCTCCATTTGGTTCCACATCCGCTTGAAACATGTCTTTTTCCTCACTGGAGATGTCATTGTTTACATTAACTACACTTTTTTCACAGTTATGTTCCGAATTAATTATTAATTATTAAAAAAACTTCATTCCAATAAATTTAAGACACGTCTTGCATGATAAATGTTTTAGTTTATAATACATAAAGCGATGAATAATAAGGAAAATAACTCTTTGACCCGTAAATACCGATTCCAACATGCTTATCGTACTGTAATTAGTTTATAAAATAACATTGTTTTGAAACGACCATTTGATAAGCGAATCCATTTGCAAACACCGTAAGTTGACTTCATAATGGAACTTAAAAGCCGTGTATGGTTCATAGTTTGTGAAAATATAAATACAAACATACAAACGAGTACAACGTTGATTTGTTTATTCATCTAGATTGGTCGTTTGGTCTCTTTTGTATCTCAGTGGGGTCTTTCGCTTTAGCAAGCTCAAAAAAGAAATATATAGCTCAAAAGAGTCGTTTTCTGTTCCAGAATTTGTTATTTGTTCTATTCGAAGGTTATATTACCATCACTAATGTTTTGTCGAAAACTATCCAATGCGGATAATTCCCGTGATTGTTTTTAAATTATATGATAAAGTTGGGATTAGGAAATTAAATAATAATACTTGGAATTTTTGGGGAACAATTTAGAAAAATTTATTTGTCCCCAAAGGAGGAAAACCCAGCTAGGCTGGGAAAAAACCTCCTTGATGAAAATTATACAAGTAAGTTGTATGTGTGTAAGTGTGTGTGTATAAATTACGTTGCAATAACGCAATAGGGGTGAGCTCAGCCGCCGTATAAAGAAAATTATCGATAATTTGAATTTGTACTGTCCCAAGGCGGGAGCTAGTAATATCTAATTAATTAGATGAACTGTCTCAAGGCGAGAGCTAATAATGTTCAATTAATTAGACGAATTGTCTCAAGGCGAGAGCTAATAATGTTCAATTAATTAGACGAATTGTCTCAAGGCGAGAGCTAATAATGTTCAATTAATTAGACGAATTGTCTCAAGGCGAGAGCTAATAATGTTCAATTAATTAGACGAATTGTCTCAAGGCGAGAGCTAATAATGTTCAATTAATTAGACGAATTGTCTCAAGGCGAGAGCTAATAATGTTCAATTAATTAGACGAATTGTCTCAAGGCGAGAGCTAATAATGTTCAATTAATTAGACGAATTGTCTCAAGGCGAGAGCTAATAATGTTCAATTAATTAGACGAATTGTCTCAAGGCGAGAGCTAATAATGTTCAATTAATTAGACGAATTGTCTCAAGGCGAGAGCTAATAATGTTCAATTAATTAGACGAATTGTCTCAAGGCGAGAGCTAATAATGTTCAATTAATTAGACGAATTGTCTCAAGGCGAGAGCTAATAATGTTCAATTAATTAGACGAATTGTCTCAAGGCGAGAGCTAATAATGTTCAATTAATTAGACGAATTGTCTCAAGGCGAGAGCTAATAATGTTCAATTAATTAGACGAATTGTCTCAAGGCGAGAGCTAATAATGTTCAATTGATAACAGAATGTTAGTCAATTGAGTCTGATAATTTCGTGTAGAAATTAGTCAAATGATTTGAAATTGGAATTTAATTATTTATAAGTTAAATTAAATAAGATCGTAATTAAATGTTAATAATTAATTCAAGTTAAATGAAATAAGATCGTAATTAAATGTTAATAATTAATTCAAGTTAAATGAAATAAGATCGTAATTAAATGTTAATAATTAATTCAAGTTAAATGAAATAAGATCGTAATTAAATGTTAATAATTAATTCAAGTTAAATGAAATAAGATCGTAATTAAATGTTAATAATTAATTCAAGTTAAATGAAATAAGATCGTAATTAAATGTTAATAATTAATTCAAGTTAAATGAAATAAGATCGTAATTAAATGTTAATAATTAATTCAAGTTAAATGAAATAAGATCGTAATTAAATGTTAATAATTAATTCAAGTTAAATGAAATAAGATCGTAATTAAATGTTAATAATTAATTCAAGTTAAATGAAATAAGATCGTAATTAAATGTTAATAATTAATTCAAGTTAAATGAAATAAGATCGTAATTAAATGTTAATAATTAATTCAAGTTAAATGAAATAAGATCGTAATTAAATGTTAATAATTAATTCAAGTTAAATGAAATAAGATCGTAATTAAATGTTAATAATTAATTCAAGTTAAATGAAATAAGATCGTAATTAAATGTTAATAATTAATTCAAGTTAAATGAAATAAGATCGTAATTAAATGTTAATAATTAATTCAAGTTAAATGAAATAAGATCGTAATTAAATGTTAATAATTAATTCAAGTTAAATGAAATAAGATCGTAATTAAATGTTAATAATTAATTCAAGTTAAATGAAATAAGATCGTAATTAAATGTTAATAATTAATTCAAGTTAAATGAAATAAGATCGTAATTAAATGTTAATAATTAATTCAAGTTAAATGAAATAAGATCGTAATTAAATGTTAATAATTAATTCAAGTTAAATGAAATAAGATCGTAATTAAATGTTAATAATTAATTCAAGTTAAATGAAATAAGATCGTAATTAAATGTTAATAATTAATTCAAGTTAAATGAAATAAGATCGTAATTAAATGTTAATAATTAATTCAAGTTAAATGAAATAAGATCGTAATTAAATGTTAATAATTAATTCAAGTTAAATGAAATAAGATCGTAATTAAATGTTAATAATTAATTCAAGTTAAATGAAATAAGATCGTAATTAAATGTTAATAATTAATTCAAGTTAAATGAAATAAGATCGTAATTAAATGTTAATAATTAATTCAAGTTAAATGAAATAAGATCGTAATTAAATGTTAATAATTAATTCAAGTTAAATGAAATAAGATCGTAATTAAATGTTAATAATTAATTCAAGTTAAATGAAATAAGATCGTAATTAAATGTTAATAATTAATTCAAGTTAAATGAAATAAGATCGTAATTAAATGTTAATAATTAATTCAAGTTAAATGAAATAAGATCGTAATTAAATGTTAATAATTAATTCAAGTTAAATGAAATAAGATCGTAATTAAATGTTAATAATTAATTCAAGTTAAATGAAATAAGATCGTAATTAAATGTTAATAATTAATTCAAGTTAAATGAAATAAGATCGTAATTAAATGTTAATAATTAATTCAAGTTAAATGAAATAAGATCGTAATTAAATGTTAATAATTAATTCAAGTTAAATGAAATAAGATCGTAATTAAATGTTAATAATTAATTCAAGTTAAATGAAATAAGATCGTAATTAAATGTTAATAATTAATTCAAGTTAAATGAAATAAGATCGTAATTAAATGTTAATAATTAATTCAAGTTAAATGAAATAAGATCGTAATTAAATGTTAATAATTAATTCAAGTTAAATGAAATAAGATCGTAATTAAATGTTAATAATTAATTCAAGTTAAATGAAATAAGATCGTAATTAAATGTTAATAATTAATTCAAGTTAAATGAAATAAGATCGTAATTAAATGTTAATAATTAATTCAAGTTAAATGAAATAAGATCGTAATTAAATGTTAATAATTAATTCAAGTTAAATGAAATAAGATCGTAATTAAATGTTAATAATTAATTCAAGTTAAATGAAATAAGATCGTAATTAAATGTTAATAATTAATTCAAGTTAAATGAAATAAGATCGTAATTAAATGTTAATAATTAATTCAAGTTAAATGAAATAAGATCGTAATTAAATGTTAATAATTAATTCAAGTTAAATGAAATAAGATCGTAATTAAATGTTAATAATTAATTCAAGTTAAATGAAATAAGATCGTAATTAAATGTTAATAATTAATTCAAGTTAAATGAAATAAGATCGTAATTAAATGTTAATAATTAATTCAAGTTAAATGAAATAAGATCGTAATTAAATGTTAATAATTAATTCAAGTTAAATGAAATAAGATCGTAATTAAATGTTAATAATTAATTCAAGTTAAATGAAATAAGATCGTAATTAAATGTTAATAATTAATTCAAGTTAAATGAAATAAGATCGTAATTAAATGTTAATAATTAATTCAAGTTAAATGAAATAAGATCGTAATTAAATGTTAATAATTAATTCAAGTTAAATGAAATAAGATCGTAATTAAATGTTAATAATTAATTCAAGTTAAATGAAATAAGATCGTAATTAAATGTTAATAATTAATTCAAGTTAAATGAAATAAGATCGTAATTAAATGTTAATAATTAATTCAAGTTAAATGAAATAAGATCGTAATTAAATGTTAATAATTAATTCAAGTTAAATGAAATAAGATCGTAATTAAATGTTAATAATTAATTCAAGTTAAATGAAATAAGATCGTAATTAAATGTTAATAATTAATTCAAGTTAAATGAAATAAGATCGTAATTAAATGTTAATAATTAATTCAAGTTAAATGAAATAAGATCGTAATTAAATGTTAATAATTAATTCAAGTTAAATGAAATAAGATCGTAATTAAATGTTAATAATTAATTCAAGTTAAATGAAATAAGATCGTAATTAAATGTTAATAATTAATTCAAGTTAAATGAAATAAGATCGTAATTAAATGTTAATAATTAATTCAAGTTAAATGAAATAAGATCGTAATTAAATGTTAATAATTAATTCAAGTTAAATGAAATAAGATCGTAATTAAATGTTAATAATTAATTCAAGTTAAATGAAATAATATATATATATATATATATATCAAAATACGTATGGATACTCAAATAAAAACTCTTGATGAGTGTAACATTGGGATGAGCTTATATCTTCAAAAACGTCAATAATTATGAAAGTACAGTGCAATTGAACAAAAGTCATTATTTAATGGGGCGAAATTTTTGTTTATTTATAATTCACAAGTCACGGTAGTCACATAGTGACTAATCATATTACTAGCTGCGATGGTAATAATTACCATCATGATTGTAGAATTTACAATCAACATGATTTTAGCAGTTAACATATATTATGATTAAGTTTACGATCTTTAAGTTACCAGCCAGATGGTAATAATTATTATCTAGATGGTAAATGTAACTATCTGGATGGTTCAGTTAACAATTTGGATAGTTCTTGCAATCATTTATACTAAGAAGCCTGTTTTTACAATGCTCGGATAGTTGTATTTACCATTTAATTCTCTCCATGTATATACTGACGCACTGACGTCATCTTCAAATGTCTATAAAGAGCATGATAAGGGTTTTTTGTTCTTAATAGTTGCACAGCAAAACCTAAGTGCATTGTTTCAACACACATGAAGTGTGTTTTATATTTAACGTCGTAAACGAACTATATTTTTTTTAGTCTTTTTTTATACGTTTTATGGTGTGTTAAAATCCTATAGTTTGCTTATGCCGTCAAAAGATAGTTTACACTTGATGTGTGTCAAAATAACACACTACATAACGCATTTGGTTTTGGAGTGATGGTTCTTAAATTTCTAATAAATCTTCCATTATCAGGAGATAATGTAGGTTATCAAATACGATCAGTTATAGGTTTGACCTATTGACCTATGACTCATAACAATAATTAATATTTTAAAAAGGATATCTAATGATTTTTATCTCAAATCAACCATTTAAAAAACCGTTTTTTACAATTAGTTTCTGAATAAATATAAAAAAAAAAATGTTTCAAGTCATCTGCTTTTTTGTAACCCTTTCCTGATCGACCTTGAATCCCTACTCTTAATTTGAATCGTAAGTCTTTTTCTTAAAATGAAAGAGCTATAGTCTGTTTTCTAAAGAGGGGGCCAGAAAAATGGTAGAAGGAGGCACTTGTCTATACTACCACAACTAAACTGTCATTCATACTGTTTTACAACGAATTTTTTATGGATCTATCCCTACTTGACTCACATCTAGACTCACCGATACTCCGAGCCGGGAAAGAGTTCATTTTTCTTAAAAAATCATCATTTTTCTCGATTGATACTACTTTATTTTATCTATTTTTGTTTTTATAATAATATCTAAGGTTCTTTGAATATTCTCATCAATTTCCAGAATGTTATTATGAGCAATAAAACAACTTGAAAAAAACAAATTGTTTTTTCGATTTAAACAGAAAAAATTGAAGTCTACAGAACACCAATATCGATAGTTATAGCTCATTAAAATAGCTAGTTCATAGAAATAGCAATAGCTATTTATCTCGCTTCCTCTTTGCTGTCACGATCTGCGCATGCTCTACGTATTGCGCAGTGAAGCATTAGATTGAGACCAGGGGTAGAAGAAGCGATCTTCCCTTTCAGTATTTAAGTAACTCACAGTTGGATTGGTCAAATTCATAGAAGTTCTTACTGGGATTGAAAAACAAAATAATAATGCAGTAATAGGTTCATTTAATTTATTAATAAATATTTTTAATATTACAATTATATATTAATGTGTTGTAAAAATGTATCTACAATAATTATCATTCAGTACATTGCATTGAAAAAAGAAATTTGTTCATTAGTGATGAGCTCGAGCTCTGTCCTACAATTCTAAAATTGTGTCTATAGAGCTTTGTATGCACCTTAGTTCAGCGATTTGGTTCCAGACTTCGCTTGTAAGATCGCCAACTCTCGTTTGCAGATATCTCAATTGTTGCGTTTCGGGAGATTCTTGAGCAGGACGCTGAGTGCTGGCAGTTTGACGACTTCTAATTGATTGCTGGATCGAGTGTTGTGGCTGAGATGGATATGTTGTGTTTGCTTGATAGGTTACCGCTCCATGCACGTTGACAGTTCTTCTATCACTTGTCTGATATGACTTAGGGTCTGAATCGCCTAAGATCTTTTAAAAAATTTTTGGTTTATGCGATCGAGTCGTTCTTGTTCCACAGGATATAGATACGAACCGGAAATTTGAGTGACTGATCCATAAATGTTCGTGGAATTTGGATCCACGTTGTAAGTATTGCCCTTCAGGACAGTTATAGATCCTAAGTAGGTCTTTGATCCAGAACCCGCTGGGCGTTGACTATCAATGCTCTCATACGCCATTTTTAAATCTGGTGTTAGCTCAAACGGTTTTATCTTACGAGATGGTTTGAGAAACCCTGGCTTCTGATTACCAGGACTTTGATTGTTCAGTGATCCGTTAGGAATCGGTTTTTGAGGATAACTTTGTCTATCATCCCACCGTGTATCAGCCACTGAATTCTGATGACCAGGGTTTTGTCCATACTGTGATGCAGTATTAATCAAATGTTGATAATCAGGATTATTACCATACCATGATTCACTATTTGGATTACTTCTTCTATCTTGCAACGGATCGGCAACTAGAAATAAAAAATATAACATCATAAATATAATTTCACGACACGATCAAGGAGGTAGAGTAAAGTGAAACAAGTTACAATATTTTGTCCTACGGAATGTCTTGTAAAAACTCAGTACATACTTCAAATGCAAACTAAGTTATGGTGAATAGTACTATTGAGAGCACAAAAAGCGACAATATCAATTATTAATGTTATAGGAGAATAAATAATAGATAAACTTACATGAGACACCAATGATGGCGACCAGCAGTAAGGTGGTTGCTTTGGTAGACAACATGATTGCTTCGCTGTCAGAACAATAATGATGTTCGTTGCTGTTCTTGGGTGATTATATAAAGCCTTTGTCGTCTATTCACGAAAAAAAAGGTTTACCAAAGATCAAATAATTGATAAACAGCTGCAAACCAGATTTCGGCTCTTCTCCGTTTATTCGGACTATCCGGCCATGTGCCAAACATCAGACCATTACATGATTGTTTTTTTGACCCGTGACTAGCGCAGACACGAAAACAGGAAAACTATTTATAAAAAAATTCTGGGAATTTTTGTTACGATAGATGTAACTCCTAATCACGTGTTGATATTGGAGTGCTGGATGATGCGTAATATCTATTTTCTATGATATACTCGAGTCGAAAAAATGAACTTATATGAGCTTAAATCAATTGTTTTAGTATAGCAGTTAAGTTCATTGGAGTCAATTTTTTCAACTTGGGTAGCAGCAAGCGATCGGTTAATAATAGTTAAACACCTTTTTGCCTCTACTCTAGCTATTTGATCAATATTTTAATTCATTATTTGAAAAGCTATTGAAATTATTAATGAGTTAGCTAACTGTTTTAATAGGCTTCCTGATCGGTGATGAAACGTCGCAGCCTAGATAAATTCGTCGAACTGTTGTGTAAATAGTGTAATTAGTTTAGTGTTAGGATCAATTATGCTAATGTGTATAAGAGTCGTTAAAAAAGTGTATAAATTTAACGCGCGGGTGTGCCAATCATTCGGATCTAATTTAACAAGCTATAATTAGAATAAACTAACTATTTGTTTACTGTAAAAGTGCTACGTTATAATAAGATATACAAAAGTAAGGTACGTTATATTTGTTAGAACCTAAGTAATTGAATGTTATCATCTTGATCGACCCCCTGTGTGGTAAAGTGACTTTCTTATCACTTGATCCAAATAGAAAATAAACAATATTGCTACAGTAACGACTTGTTTTATTTCATAATCTTAGGGTATAAAAATAGAATGTTTACACAATATGTTCAATGACTTATTTCGAAAAAGTCATTGACAAGTAAATTGAAAACAGTGACACTATTGATCCAGAGATGATAGCGATGACGAGGAGGAAAATGATGACTTTTTCTGATGCTAATCTGTAACAAAGAACAAGTCGTTAGGAACCAAAAACTTCCATTTGTTGATGAGGGGGTAACTTATTGGTCAGGAGGAAGATTCTATGGCTAAATAGTATATTACAGACCTAGGCCAGTAAAATAAGAAAAGTCTCAGATCACATGTAATTGTTGGCCGAGGCAAAGCCGAGGTTGACAAACATGTGGTCTGAGGCTTTACTTTTTACTGGCCAAGGTGTGTATACTATTTTTCTGCCCGACATAGCCGGAATGTGGCAATTTCGTTTATCGCAGTGTTGCCACTTTCCGGTCGGAAGGTAGAAAAGATTGTTGCAAACTAACCAGTCGATGCTTGATTGACGTCTTATATGAGATCAATGGTGAAATAATTACTTACTTATAGCCCGGAGGTATTACACCAACATACGATGTCTGAGTTTTAGGTGACATCCTTTTAGCGTCAGCTACCGACAATTTACTGATGCTTTGGCTTCCGCTTGCAATGTCTATCTTAACAGAGCGGTCATCCTTGGGCGATGCGACGTCACAACGGAAAGCGTCTTCGATCTCTCTGAAATGAAAAACAAACAAAGTTATTTTCTCTTCCTGATTATCATTAACAATTACGACTATCGTCAAGAATAATATCTTACTCATGGGACACTTTTTGAAAAATATTGATAAAGCCAGTTCGAGTTGGACGTCGTAGAAGTTTTGCAGGAATGTTCTGGACCTCCAGAAAGCACTTCTCAGCATCTGGTTCCATTATCATCTTTTGTGCTATATAAAGCACGGTACGTTCAATCCCTCGAATTGGCCATTCCAAAGGAATAAGAATATCACGTTTCAATTCTACATGGGTAATAGTAGCGTAGTTATTTTCCATTTGTTTACTGTATTGAACCTAGTAGACGAACGTGTGGCACGAAATTCTGGACAGACTGCCGTGTTGAATGAACTTAGGGTGAGATTCGACGCACTTGTAGAAGTTATATACTCTGTACGTAGGTTCAGGTATTTGGCAATACCATTATACAATGTTTGTCTGTGCTTTGTTTGCAAGCGGTAAACAAACGTAGTTTTTAGGTTTCTTTCAAAATTGAACTCAGTAGAAGACAGTTAGCAAAATAGAATGATGGATACTGACATTAGAATGTTTATACTGCATTATGATAAATCACTGACTAATTTTGATGAAACGACAACAAAATTACGGAAATATGAGATGATGTGATGCGCAAAAAGGAGACTGATGTATCCACAGCCTAGGATAAAAAAAAACATGAAAGTGACAATGATCAAGATTAGAGTAGTCCTTTGACACTGCGACGAATTTGGTAAACAGCAGAAGCCGGCTCTTTTTTGCTCATCGGGTTCGACGTCAATTCTGTAACAACACTGCAATAAGTCTTTTAGAGATTCCGGAAACCACTAACTAGTCAATGTAAATTTCACTTACACTTCAATAGTCATGTCAATTTTCAAAAATAGTTACGACCGTCAATTCAGAAGATAGTTTATGCAATGGCAAGTGAGCTCTGGGTTGCCCAGGTTATATAATCGAAAATAATTGTTTATTCTGCGTCACGCATTTTAGCTATCGTAACCGGACCCTAAGTCTTATCAATCTAACGACTTATTTTGTGAAATAAATATGTCTATATTTCATTCATAATCTGGTGCCTTACTCAATATCAATGTTATTGAACTAATTAATTAGGTACGTGGTTTTGTTGCAGAGTTATGGGCAGGGAGGGTCTGAAACGGTATGCCCTTGAGTTAACGATGTTGTTGTTAGTAGCGCGTGGCCATTTCTCTCCATTAGAAATAAAAATGTGACGTTGGTTCGCATGCAATAATATAAACATATGACAAACAATAGAATGGTCAGCTGTTGGTTTTCACAGGTGTGTCATAACAACCGAATCTTAACCTTCAGCTACCGTCCGCATAGATGAGTTCGTTCACCTAACCTTACTGCGTAGCTTTTCCGCGTTATTTTTTGGATTGACGTCACATATTTACTATCGCCGTCTTGTTATCGGTTATGGGCTCGTTATTTGTTAAGTAAGATCAGTTACACTTTTATTACAGTATCATCGGAACTATAAATAATTGAAAACGTAATCAATAGAGAGACTCAATGTTATTGTCTATCACCTATAAATACTAGGTGATAGTAGTTACGTGTTAATAGTCACTGGCAGCGTGTAAGCAATCTTATTTGTAGTAACCTTCACATTCTAAGAGATTAAATGAAACGATGAAAAATTTGTAAACAAGCTTGGAAGATAGTGAAGTATAAAATAAATCAACTTTGTTTATCTTGTTAATTTCAATTAAACTTTGATTAGGCATTTTGCTCCCGGATGAAGTTGACATCATGACCGTCAGTATCTAAAGAGCTCCTAAAAAGTCCCAATAATAAGTCTATTAAATTTTATTGTTCATAACATTCATGTTTACGCTAGTGCTTTATGTTCACTGCTTATCAGTGTCTCTACGTGATATAGCTATTCACACACAATCGATAGAATGACGACTGATTCGAATTACATACATATTGATGAGGAAAACGAAAATTAAGCAATCGAAAACATCTTGTTGTTGATAATATTATTAGGGTCCTTGTTTTATCTATGAGTTTGGAGCTTATACAAGTATTGTTGTGCTAAAGGAAAAATATAGTGATAAAAAAGTCTTATTATCTTGTTACGCTATTAATAACGTGTGGGTAGAACAAAACGCGTTACCAACGAGATAAGCTTGCTGTTTGCTCGACAACTATCAATAGCTCCAATCTCATAATGGTTTGAATGAGGTTTCTGGTGAACGACGATGTAAAGTACACTTATGACTTAGTTTTTGTGAAAAATGACTTTTTTGGAGGTGCTGCTGCAGCTGTTGTTTGCAAAATGGCGATTTGTAGGTGATAAGAAAGGAATTTACCTTGAGGCTTATGGGTTGGATTTTGTTCAGTATTTTTGTTCAATATTTAATAAGCTATAAACTTTTTCATGCTTAAATTGAGTTATTGTTTATCACTTGATTTTTTTTTTATAAGTTATGCTTCTATTAGTTGTCACGGGAGAGTATAAATAATAATTATATAATAAAAGAATGCTAAGAAGAAATTATTAAAATTTTATTCAGTCTTTTCATTAGACAATTCGAATGTGTGTGTGTGTGTGTGTGTGTGTGTGTGCTAAAATTTTATAGCTTTTTAAATGACGAACAAAAATACTGAATAAAATCTCAGGATATTTTCACTTACAGCTTTTTATATTTTTGCTCACCCTTGTGGACATAATTCTCTAAAAAAAGTCAATCAACAGCAAATGAAGTAAACTTGCTGTTGGAAACCGATTCTATTTAAAGAGTAAATCCAATCAGTGTTTAATTTAGACTATCAAATATTTAAGTCAAGTTTCTAGATAGGAAACAATTTTATGGCCATACGCCATCTATTAGAAACCAAGAACACTCAAAGATTCGAACTGTAAATTCGTGGACTAAATATGTTTAGTATCAACTAATCCTAACAGATGGCGTGTGGTTCAAAAATTATTTCCTACCTAGAAAGTTGACTCAAATATTTGATAGTCCAAATTAAATACCGATTGGAGAACTCTTCGAGAAAGTTCCAAATTGCAGGGAACATTTGACTTTTGAAGAGTCTTGCAGAGTTTTGAAGACTCATTAAGAATTTTCTTTACTTAGGGATGTTATGACTTTCGAAAAGTCTTACTTAGAGTTGTAAAGACTTTTCAAGAGTTTTTTCAGACAATTATTTCAACAAAAGCAATAAATTTACAGTAAAACAAAATATCGCACAGCATTTAAAGTCCCTTAAATTTCAAGTTTAGAACTTTTACTAGTGAGATATGAGGAAATCCCATACAAATTGTATGAAAATCTGAGAGGAATCAACATGTATGGTACCTGAAGTCGAAATTTAGAAATTAATTGCTCTAAAGTATGCGTTTGTAAAACCTAATGCCGAACATGCGTGAAAAGTTGTTTTAAGCGCAAGTCAATTTTGCGTCAAAAAACCAGCAATTAAATTTAATCTGCGTGGGCTTATTTTATCTACAGATGTTTGCCATAAAATTGGGTGCCAAGTGCAATGTAACCGATTGAAAAAACTAACTTTTATATTATTATGTGCTCACCGAAAGTCATAAAATGAACGTTAAAAATACTTTACTTGCCTACGAACATCGTGATTTATAGCCTAGTGTAGCGTTAAATGTCTTGATAATAAAATCACGACACCAAGAATTCGTATTGGTTCTGCATATATATATATATATATATATATATATCCCTGTGCAGCGGAATGCCGCTGTCATTTCGCACCTGGACGCTTAAATAAGAGTAAGTATCTAGACCATCTTTTTTTTTTTCGAGAACATTAAACACGTGTTAAGTGTTTGAACTAATTGTCAGTGATCGATTAAAGCCATTTTGGTTTTTATAAACAGATAGGTCACTATCCCGTCGCTATGCTTAGTACAAAGTCATTGGTTCTATCTCCACAGAGGAGCCCGGTTGGAACGTCAGTGTATCGCGTTCATTAAAACATAAAAGTTTGTTGTTGCGACGAGATCTTGAAAGCACAACGAGCTACTGTTTTTGGTTTATAATTTATTGCCGAACAAGTCACTTTAGCAAAACAAAGGTCACTGTGCTTCAACGAGTCACCCCATTCTCACATGACTCACGAAACAAAGCCTTCATTATATTAATCGTATTGATAAAATGTAGGCCAAAGTTTTTCAGTTAGTTTGTATTGGGGCGCAGACTGAAACGTTACTCCTGGAACGACACTTTAAACGATCGTTTATAGTTTCAGATCGGTAGTTCAGGCTTCACTGGCTGTACGTCTATAAAGTTGGCGGATCGCAACGCTTATCTCCATCGGCGCCTGATTTATTTAGACGGTTAGTGTAAATAGTGATTTATCGATTTATAAGTGTCTGAGTGGATAAGTGTTATAAGTGGTGACGTTTTCAGTTTCAGAATAAGCGGCATGAGAAAACGGACGAACACGTTGACGTCTAGTGAGTGCAATAAAATGTGAGTATCAAAGCTATTTAGTTTCTATTGTAGACATTTTCCGTTAAGCCTTAAATTTTAGCGTAGTTAAATGAATTTATATTCGCCAATTACGTCGATGCTCCTCCTATAAGGTTGCACTGTCTTTACCCGAAAAGTCCCGGAAGTTACTATCTCTGCCATGCAGACAACCCGCTCCAGCTGCACAATAGAAAACATTAGTTTCTGTTGACATTAAAAACTGCTCTCACTAATTCTCTCCATTAAAAAGTCGTCACCGTTTGAAAATTTCAACGTCTTAACCAACTATTGTTCTCTTCTCTTTGCAGACATGATCGGTGGAAGTGCAAATCGGCTGAAGCAAAAATCGAAGAGGCAATCCACATGATAAAAAATGCCACCATTAGCAAGCCACAGACGACCGGCAATTCTGTTCTAAAGGAGCCTAGTTATTTTTATAAACCTAGATTGTAGTTTCGTTGACACGGTATTTGTGATTTTTATTTTCAATTAGTATAAATTAATTATAGATCTCATTATAAATTGTTGTTTTATTCACCTGTTTTCGAGTAAATATTTGTGCAGTTTGATATTAATTAGGAAATAAAATTAGCATTTGCAATAATTATAGTAAAGTCATCCAGTAAATTATCAATTTTATAGTTTTGACATTCTCTCATCAGTCCTAATGAATTTTCGAAGTTTTGAAAGGTCAAAAGTGCACCCCTTATAACGCTCATATAACTCTCACAAAAAAAAATAAGCCGTATTACTGACTTATTTAAATTATATGGACAATTCAGCTAATTGTCCTTTAATTTTATATTTAAATATTTTGTGCTATTTCCATCTAAGATGAAAAGAATATGGCACGTGCGCACGACTGAACAGATCGCAGAGCGCCCATGTGCACTTTAACCTAAAACTAGTTTTTATTTACATCCATATAGATACTAAATATCACTCGATTTAAATTTCTATTTAATTATGGTTGATCTTTCCTTGATTATCCAATGACTTGAAATACGAAACCGGTTAATGTAATTCTAAATCTTTCAAAAAAAAAAAAACCGGTCTTGATACTTTATTTTTTTTCGCGTCTACACACAAAAAATGACATTCAAACATCCGAACGCCCACGTTGAATTTTTTTCAAACAGTATTTTTTTTGAAGTAGCAACAGAAAATGATTTTTAGAAAAATATTAGATAGTATTTTCTTGATATGTTTAATCATATCATTATATAAGTGCAAAATGGTTGCGAGGGGCATTTTTAGACTACGAAATAAGTTGACCTTGACCATTGATACTGAGAGTAAAGTACTACCTTAAACACTTCATGCTACGAGGCGTGCAATATTTAAGCCACAGTGTGCTTTATCAGTGCCAACCTTACGTTGGTAGAATTACTTTGGCGAGTATTGATTATTCAAAAGCCATTCCCACATGGAAAAATATATATGCGAAAAATATATGCAAATATATATTTTCACATATATTTTTTTTGCGCTAAATATATGTTCGCATATAAGTGTCTAGAGATACACAGAAAAGAATTTAACTTGAGTCAAGGAAATAATTTTGAAAAATTTAACTTTCTCGATTTGAGTAAAAAAATTCTCAAACTTGGAAATTTTTTTTTCTGTGTATGCTTACATATATGTCTCCATATATGTATACATATATGTCAGCATCTATGTGAAAAATATATGTTGACATATTTTTTTTTGCGTAAATATATGCGGCATATATATTATATATGCGACATATATTTTTGACATATATATTTCTCCATGCGGGATTAAAAGTCAAGAGGGTGTCTAAGATGCCCGCTGCTTTCGAAGTAGGAGATTTTGAACCATTGTGCTAAGCACGTGTAATGTATAATTACACTACCTGATCATTGACTGAATATAAATTTAAGACCAAGTGATGTTACTCGAATATAAATAGTATCAATTAAAAAAGTAACACAAACATCTATGGCCAAACTAGTCAATAATACAAGAAAATTATGGTATGATGTGCCATTATTTTATCATAAAAGTTTCATTTTGTATATTGAACTGGGAGGTAGGATCAAATAAACACTACGCTTAGAAAAAAATCTGTTGTAATAGGCTTGGTCGTGAATAGAAATGAATTTTACAAGAAAGTACGTTAAACTCCCTTTAAAAGCTCTTGGGTTTTGGTGGCTGGTCCTTTGGAGGTGCAGTGGTAGTGGTAGAGCTTGACATCGACTTAGTTCGAGGCTGCTCTTGGCGCGGCGGGACTCTGAAATACAAAAAGAAGAGTTTTCAACTAGCTGCAGCTACGTCTCGCATCTCTAGTCCATTCTCTCCATACGCAACGTATGGACAAATTTCTTAGTTCTTAAAAAAGATTTTTTAATATTCAAAAAGGGATTTTTTAACGAATATTATTATAGAAGTATTTCTTTATTATTAAGGTAGAAACGAACTTGGAAGGCTAAAAATGCAACATTTTCAATAATTTTTTTTTTTAGGCCCTGTATATCAGACGTTACAATATTTTTTTTTAACTATCCAGGAGTTGCAAAATCGAGGCCTCAAAAAAATACTGTTCCATGGCAGACAGTTAATCTTGTTATATAAAAAATATTTATTTAGGGTAATTAATTAATTTTACATTTAAAATATTTAATGTGTTTAAGTATTCGATCCTAGCGTGTTAGGCTAATAGACCGGGAACTTCCGAGTTTTAATTTATTGAGAACGATAGGTTTGTTTCAATAAATTGATGTAGTTGAATAATTTTAATACATATATTGTTTGAATCCAAAATTAATATCATAAGTTAAATTACAATAATTACAATTATTACACAGTGATTGAAGTTAACTTTTCTTTCATATAACGATTTTACAATATTACCAAATTCACAAATATTAATAATTTAAAATATACCTGATAAAAAATTTGATGAACCTTGTTGATTTAATTTGTTTTAGTTGGTTTCACTTTACGATTTTACTTTACCTTTACAAATGTTTTATTTTCTGTACAATAGATTAACACGTGGTCTATTGAGACTTATTTAAACTATGTACGATGTTAACACTAGGACGTCAGGACAACGAGAGAGATTTTTTGGTGACAATTGCAAGGTGTCGAATTTTAGGGCGTTACTAATTTCCACTCATTGGGGGGAAACAAATGTCCAATTATTTGTCTATTTTCTCGGGCCCTTACCCTCTCTCTTAAATTTGTCTAAAAATGTTGTATGAGTCCCTCTACTTGGGTCTGAGTGCAACATACTTTCTCACTTACTCTGTAACGTGGTAAATTTTTATTCGACGTCCAATACTTGGGGTATCATAATATTCCAGGCTCGAATCCAACGTCGTGAATGTTATGTGTGAATGAATGAAAATTATACTAATTTTTATTAATTTATTTTGTGTAAAATGCGTAACGCTGGACGAGTAACGAAGACAGAGCGAGTCACAGTGGGTACGAGGCTATGCATTGGAGCGACAAGGATGGAGCTACGACGTAAACAAGCTAGTATCGAAGAGTACCGAAGTGACGAGGCACCGAGCGGCGTAAACACCCGAGAGGCCTGGATACCGATCGACGCTGCAGTGCCGCTATTTTCCAATACGACGATCAACATCGATGACAGTTGGTTAGTCAGTACTGCAGGAGCAGAGGTGACTAAAAACTGTCGTGAAGGTCCGTTGACTGTTATACGGACCTAGATCAACTATCGACGGGGATCAATTCCAATGGAAATGAAGACTAGCGCCGCCAACTTTAACGAAGGAAGAAGTGGGTACTTCTCCATGAAGAAGACGATTCGAGGCTGGACTGTCAACGGAAACGGACGCGCTTTTGCGCGCTCCGCAACCTAAAATTAATTTCGAAGTATTGTCGCGAGTTGTTAATTTGAAATTAATTGTAATTTGTATTGAGTATTTATTTTCTAAATTCATGATTTATTTGAGTCGACCGCTCGAAGCTTTCCAAGCTGCTAAGATGTGGACGACGCTCAATTTCTTGGTAAGCCGACGTTCTTGTTCAGTGTTGAATCCAGCGTTTAGAGTCCACGTTGTGATTTTGTAACATATTTTAATTAACAAAATAATACGCGAGGATTCAACGCTTTACGGTTATTTTTTTTTGTGATACTATTATTACATAGTGTGATTGCTGATGTATGACTGCGAGTGTAAGAATTGAAGTTGAGATAACGACGTTTATTAATTTTAATTTTGTTACAATTAAACGTACATTTAATTTACGACGTTTTATTAATTTTTGTTAAAAATTAATATCGACCGCCGACGTATATTTTGTTAAATAAATTGTTATTTTTTTTTATTTAATTCTCCCGAATTTATTTCAAGTAATTTTAAGCCTTTCGTTTATTTTGCTATCCATTTTTTTAATGACGAGTATTTCAGCATGGCCCGCCGCCCTGAAGAAGAGGTAATAGCTAGCCGAAGTCGAAGCAGTAATTAGTTGGAGATCATTCTCCTGGCGCCCTTTTATTAATGATAAATTTTTTTTTAAGTAAGCCAAATAATAAATAAACGGTGAGCCTGGCTTGGTAAATCCCCAGGTCAGGCAAACTTCCGTTATAATATTTAACATTTATTCTGTTAAATCAACACAAAAAAGTGTTAAATATTTAACATAAAAATTTTTAACACAAAGTAAAGCCAAATTAATGGCGACTATTTGTAACGAAACGTGGATGCGAAAGATAGTAATAATAGTTCGTCTTCTTCCTCGTTGACTTGGGAAAGAAAGCTATTGCGCATGTCCAGCGAGAGCGATCAGCCAATAAAGCGGTCGATGCATGGCGTGATCGATAACCTAATTTTCCATTGGCGGTTCGATTTTGAGGGAACACACCGTGGACAGGTGCGTCTCTTGAAATTGGGAGTCCCCCAGGAGCGAATTAATCGCTACTGGGCCTTGTTCACGGAACACACTCACACTATAATCACTTAACAATAGCTTATCATTACTGTATTAACAGGGCTGGCTAACTATACTAACGAAACTTACTCCACGACTTATGACAGACTAATTACCTTGCACAGAGACTAATTATATGCAAGAGATCGTTAACTCGGCTCACAGGAGTAATGACCCAGTGACTAAACGTAGACCTAGATATCCTGTAGATAACACACGTAACTCGTACACACTTACACACAGACACTACTAATTGACTATATATATTTCAATAAATTTATAAGAAATTATTTAAATATTTTAAAGAATAATATCAATGTTAAATCTCAACTTAAAATCTTCAGTCATCAGCTAGCGAATAAATTATGCAATACTTTCAAAACTAATAAATTTAATTTCACCAAAAATCCGAACTCAATTCGACGTACGAAATTGTTCTAAACCTGAATTTAATATTCAACGTTAAAAGAAACTCTTAATAATATTCATCATATAATTCTAACTAAATATTCCTGGACTTAATATCCACGCCGATGAATAATTTATAAATAATTTTCTACAAATTGATAATTTAATTATCTAAATAACATTTAGATCTTAAGTTCAATTACAATAAATTAACTTAGTAAAACTAATTCAGTTCAAATAAATAATTATATATTAAATTATCTCAATATCAAAATTAATTATCATAAAATTCTTTTGATTTAATCAGTCTTAAATGCGCCGAAATAGGAGTAAATAAATTCGCAATAAATAATATTAATAACTAATAATTCAATAATTCTTAGTAAAATATTCAGCAAAAAATAATTAACAAGAATTTGCGGATTTAAAATGGACGCCAAATATTCGTTAGTACTTAAACGTTTTGACCAATTTTGAAAAATTTACCATTGGTTTTTATTTGACTAAATTGTGCAGTATCAAGTGTACAATTCAAAACCATTTCCAGATGTTCAATAATTTAACAAATAACCGAGTAAATTAAATTTTAAACAAATAAATTCTCACGAACTTTACACCACAAGGTCTTTGAGTGACGCTCGGGTGAAAATCCCCTTGAGGGCCACTCAGCACCGCCTAACGAATATTAACCAATTCAAATTTAATAATTGTTGAATTATTACCAATTAAATAAATAATGAATAATATAAAAAGAGAAGAGGTAAAATGAACCGAGTATAAAACCCACGGTCTACTTCCCGCCCACGGAGTACTTTTTAGATACCTGAGTAAATAGATGAACGATCGAACTCCCTGTTGAAACCATAGTGGTTGTCGACTTCCTCCAGGGATTGGACTGGATTCTTCTTCTCCGTGCCACTGTTCCGGTGGCTAAACTACTTTTGTCCTTTGCAATGCACGGATTAACTATGATAACCCAAAACTATCCCCTCTTACTCGCTACATAGGTCCCGAAGACCGAGACGCATCAGTGCTGCGTCGAATAGTTATCGATATCCGGCGACTTATCGATTTAAGGTAATTTTACCCCGTTACAATCCTAAAAAACCTATTTTATCATAATTAATGTATTATAATCGAGAAATCTTTTTTTAATCAATAATACTGACATGCCGTCGTCGAGAAGGTGTTTTGTAAATAATCCAAATACATTTTGCTACATTTGTGGTGAATATGTAGTGAAAAAGTTTAGAAAACCTATAACAGATTCAGTGAAGAAGACATACATTGATATCTGTAAAATAGAGATGAAAGTTCTGAACAAGTCGTGGGTTCAAAACATTGTGTGAAAGTTGTGTAGTGAACATCTAAGACAGTGGGCAAACAGTAAACGTAATCATTTAAAGTTCAATGTGCCCATGATTTGGACAGAACCGAAAAATCACATTGATGACTGTTATTTTTGTGTTTTAGAATTACATAGTGTAACAATACTTTTCCCCATAATTTAAACAAAATTTTACCGGAGGCGGAGATACCGGCTGGGTAGAGTATTTACGCTCGCCCTTTTTAAATATGTCATAAAAATAATAAGAGTAGCCCGGAAACTCCTCAGGCTGGGTTAGTGCACGATAGGACGCCAGGTAATTTTATCTAAAAATTACCAAAATAATTCAAAATTCCAGGGGCTGCCCCGGACGATCAATCAACGATTTAAATTAATGTGAATGAAAAAGTAAGCCACAAAATAATTAAAGTTGAGATTAAGACAGAATTTACATTCAGAAATCATAAGTAATTAATCATAAAATAGTACTTTATATTAATTAGTTGAAATAGGAAGATGAGTTGCAGGAGAAGAATTTAGAAATTAATTTACATAAATAATTCATTAATGAATCAGCAAATATAAAAAAATAAACAAACAATTTATTCAAAACAAAGTTGCTTAAAACTAAATCTATATATAACTTTTTCTTCAACTTATTTACAATATTGCGTTCGAGAATAACAATAGCCGCAATGAAAAACAATAATCTTAACAATAATCAGAATATAATTTGCGTTCACAAATAATACTTGCAAAAATAATTAATGATGACGTAATATTTTAATTAAGCGATTACTGGCCAATTCAGGGACCCACACGCGGCTTTCGGGACAGGTATATATTCTATCGTGATACCCCTTACTCGCTACGGAATCAACCCGATAAATCGATAGTAAATTCAATTAAACAAAAAGAACGAAATATTTTAGCCAGGAGACAGCGGTGTACGGTTAACGAAATGGCTCAACTTGTGAGTACTCACCAGAAAAAGGAAACTCGAACAAAGGTGCCAGATCCACACTCTTACACTCTGCAGGCTACCGCGTGTCTTCCACACACCAAGCGGGCTCCCGCGTGTCTGTTCAATCTACGTCACCGTAAAACGTTCGAGGCCTCGTGTTCGATCACGAGGGCCTCTTTTGCCATTTTCCCAAATTTAATAGAACTTTGCTCGCGATCGATAATACGGGACTTCACCCGTGCGAGTAAAGGCTATGATAACAAAATCCGGTACTGTAGCAATGATTTACGGCGATACATACAAATAATAATAATAATAATAATAATAATAATAAATATCTGAAATAAAGGTAAAATTAATTCTCAAATTAATGCCAATAATATCAAAAATTTCAAATATAGATAATAATAATAGTAATAAGTTCTGTAAATAAATTAATAAATAAATACAAAATAATAAAATCCGAGACACACCGAGTGTGGATCTGTTACCAAATTTAGGCGCAGGGAGGGACGCACACAGGGAATAAAAACCCTGTGACAAGCTATAACAGGCAAGAAATAATTATAATTATTCGAAGTTAAAAAATACAAGAAAAAACTAATAATATCAAAATACGGAAAGTTTATTGGGGTACAATTCCTGCATATTCTCTATCTGCATCTTCTACATTTTCGTCTGAAAAAAAATAAATTTATAAAAAATATAAACATTTTAGTACGAGAAAAAATTTTCAATTCATATGCTTTTTTAATCATTGGTCTTGGGGTCTGTCCAAGATGATGAAAATTTAAAGTTACTACTATCGAAAATGTTAATTTTTTCAAAATTTTTTTTTATACAACCTTCTCCGGACAATTTTGAAGATTGTGTTTCGAAATTTTGAAAAATACTGATTTTTTTTATACGCCCTTTTGGCATGGAACCCTATCTAACTGCTGTAATACGCCCTTTTGGCATTAGGCACGCGATTGACGTTAGAGAAAATTAATTACGTCAATTTATCCGATAAACCCAAATATTTTCATAGCAATGTGACGTCTGCTGAAATCTAAAATTTTTGTTTTTCTTCTAAATAGGGTAAATGCACCAATTATTGGACGATTAAGGTTTTCTTTTTCTGTACTAAGCTATAAAAAATCTATTAACCTACTAAAAACAATTTGTAATGAATTTTATTAAAGTTAAATACTTAATTAATAATAATTAATAACTATTTATACACTGAAAAAAAAGTTTAAGTCCTATTGGTATACTCTTTTTTAATGAATTGGTATTGCGAATATGATGTAAAAGAGTTTAAGTACACGGTGAGAAATTTCTGTAGAAATTTACTATGCATACATAATAAGACTGAACCTTAATGACTCAATTCAAAATATTACCATAAAAATTTAAGAATATCATATTGTACCAATCAATATTTACTAGGGACCATAGTAAATTTGACCATGTAACTGTTACATAAACATATATAAAAAATTTTCGTAAACTGACTGAACAAAAACTGTGAGTGTGCTTAAAACTTTTCATTATAGTTCCATAATGAATCTAATGAGATTGACATTCAAGAATCTAACTCTTTTCGTGTTATATACCTATAAATTATCTAAAGAATTTCGCAGTTTCTAGCTGATGCTATAAGTAGCTCAAGACGCCCAGAATGCGTGTAATAACATAATAAATCTTTCTAAAAACCGCAAAATAATTTCTGCAACATGCTCCACAGAAGCGTGAAATTAATATTATATGGCGATCATGTTTCTCCGGTAGTATGATAGTTACCAGTCAGACTACGCGGCCATATACGATCGCCAAGCGTAAGTCCGCTTTATAGTGACGTAGAGAGAGTTCCTATTTGCTTGTCGCTGGCCTACTGCCTAATTTTAACATATTTTTTTAATGTAATTCCATGACTATATTACGTCGGCTTGTTCCTATGGTATTCCGAACAGAAATTCAAGCTGCCATATTGTGAGAAGAATCTTTGCGTGCGTTATTGGACCGATATTATTACGGAATTTAATTAGGTGCGTGTTGTTATTTTCATGGTCTCATAACAGTGAAGCGTTCTACATTCAGTGGGAGTTATAGAATATGTGAGAAAAAATTTTGACGGGGATTCGAACCTGAAATCTTCCGAAGACATGTCGGCTGTTTTATTATTTGAGCTACCCGGTACAAAAGTGTTCTACTTTATGTCTCGTATTTAAGTTTCACTACTCAAGTCTTCCTATGTACAGATTAACTTTTGTAATAAATATTAAAACGTAGATCGGACATGTCAATTGATGATGCTTACTCTCTGTGAAGTCGCGATGAAAAGACTTTGATATATTATATTGATATTTGAGAAATTGTAAGATCAAAGTAAACTGAAGATTGTTTATTATCTCGCGACGTTTCGAGTTTTTATTGATGTGTTTATAGTAATTAAATTACCCAATAAGTTGCAGTTTGATGTTAAAAAAATTCATCATTTCAGACAACAGTATTTAACAATATTGTCTACGTATTTGATATGTTTGTTTATTTAAGTCAATTAACACTTCAGCTGGCTCGCAATTGGTCTGCTAAAATTTAACGATTTACATTACGCTTACTTAAGTTTTAATTACAAACATACTCATAAAAAACATCGTTAAGATGTTATTTATATAATTGTAATTTCAATTATATGAGGTTATCGCTTCAATTTAATTTGTCGTTGACGAATTAATTTGTTGGAAGATAAATCAAATTAGAAAATAAATATGCGTATCAAGTAAAGATACAGATGAATAATTTCAGTCACAGGCGAACATCACGCGATAAGGTCAAGCTCAACTGATAACGGGTCAGCTAATGACATCATAGAGCTTTTTCTCATGGAACTTAAGGTTTGACGTTTCTTCAATTATCATTGGTCGGAAATTCACGCCATGCTTTCCACACGGTGCATAAAAAATTCCTTGAGCTCTATAAAATCTGCATATTTATCAAATCTGCATATTTATTATTCAGCGAGCTACAATTACTGTCAAATTTTTTTTATTATCGCATGGTTCAGCCAACGCGCTGACAATTCTATTGATAGCTGAGTTTATGGTCTATGTTAATAATAAACAAGTTGTAGTAGGTTAGTTCTGAATTTCAATCGGTAAGTCAGGTGGGTGTTTGCTTATTTACGCCTTTACATTCATTTTTATTCAATGTTACTGCGTAGTAGGGGAGAGATGATAAAAATGTGACAGTCAACAAGAAAAATCACTAATAATACGATTTAAATCATTATTATTTTCTAATAATTTATTTAACTCAACTTAAGTAGGAGGAAGTTTCATTTTTCAATATTTAAATATTTACAATTCTTTGAAATGCACGAAAAAACTTTTTTTTCTATCTTTGACAGTTGGCTTAAGTCAATACTTTGATAAATATATTGAAAGCAATTTAATTTTCATTTTTAAGTAAGCAAAAGGCATGAATTGTGATATATAAAAATGCTACAATTATAACAATATGATTTATTTAAAATTTTCTCCGTAGATATTTAATCATTTAGTTATTTATTGTGTACTCAAATAAAATGTATTTTAAAAATTATACAAGTAACATAAGTTTTTTCAGTCTAACAGTACTTATTAACACGAAGAAATGAAAGTACTTTGATAGAAATAGTAATTTATTTCATAAGGCTACAAAGAGGTGATTTGTTCATACAACGTCGATATGCGGTATGAACCTTAGGTTTGTGGCGCGAATTTACGAGAAAAGAAATTGTAAATTTGAAGCCCGAGGCGAAGCAGAAAATAAACAAAATTTTTATGTTTCAAGTGCAGCACCTCCCCTTTATGGCATTCGGTGAGTGAACTCCAAGCGCAATGACAAGTCAAGGATATAAGTTTATTCACTGCTTGGCGCAGTAACCAGTTAATCAACAAAAAATATAATCCAACCTAATTTAATTCTTAAAACGGCAATATACGTTAAATTTGATACCAGCTTTCTAGCAAATAATATTATCATGACACTTTATCGCATTAATGTCATTAGACAGCGTTGTCTGCAATGAGAATGGGAACAGCCGTTTGTTACGCGTTACCTTGCCCTTGATCGTGACGATTGACCCATCACTGCGTCACAGATGTCAATCAGTCTACTAATTTCAGTAACATAAATGGATGTCGGTGATAACGAAATGGAGTTGAAGTTAAATGTACATCGCTTATTGCCTCGTAATCGTTTTTATGGCGCATCAGTTTTCGTACAAGATATCCTAGTGGTAATAAATCAAGGCTATAAAAAAGTGATACTTATCGAAGCACGCACGTCTACGTGGTTTCATTAACATTATTATATTATTATTTCATCCTTGATAAATGCTTACTATAAAAGCGAGATTTTGGATTGATTAAAGTTAGTTGATAGTTGGTTATTTTTGAAAATGTGTGATCGTTTAGTGACTCGGTACGTCAATCTGACCGATACAATCGCAGTCCCTGCAAAATGGCCTGCTCACGTGATTAAAAAATTCGTGGTGCCACTAGCCGAACAAGTGATTGATGCTGTTAATACCGGCAAACCGGTCGTTTTGCAGGTATTTGATACGCCTGCAAAATTGGTTCAACGCCAAGATGGAAATAGAATCCTATATTTCTTCGAGAAAGTATTTACAGAGTGCGTGTTTTTTTATTCGATTAATTATAGAATGTGACAGATATATTGGAAAACTAAAGGTGCTTTGACGTGTTTCAGAGAGCTGGTGGGCTCATACGTTATTGATGTCAATTATGATATGAACGACAAAAATATAGAAGCGATGAACGACGTTCCCCGGCCAGAACCTTACAATCCGTAAGATACTATGATGTAGCATACATTTGATGACGATAATAACTTTCACAGATTGATTGAATTTTACTAATTTTCAGGAACGCACTTGAACACCGAATTTTATTAGACGGTTACAAGATACAAGTTTACCGAAGCGAATTTAGAGCAACCTACTACCTGACACCAATTAGGAAAAGGTGAGTAGTAGAGAATGGATTTCCCAAATAAGTTAGTTATTCTTCAAAAGAAAACTGTACCTAGCGTTTTCTTTTTAGTATATCGACGCCAAGACTTGTTTAAACTCAGCAGTACGGTTTATCTTAGTGGAAGATATTGAGACATACAAAATTCTAAGTATATTCTTATAAATTGACTCCAAAATGAACTCACTTCATTTCATATTCAAAGTAACGTCTGTCATTGGACGTATGCTCTTCAAGTTGTCCTTGTTTTTCTTGGTAGAAATACGTCAAATGCATGCATTAATAATGTATCTGCGCGAATTTAAAAACAACTCAATGCGTCTGAATAATTTTCAGATCAAACTGACCTTGTTTAGCAATCACAACTATGTCCATCTCAAAGTATAGATCATTGGGTTTGTATCATAACGATTAGATGAAATAATATTAAAAGTACGTATAAATGATTATGCCTGAGCGCTATCGTTGCAGTTATAACACATAACAACAAACGGCTACTTGCATATGGCTGAATAAACAAAAGTTCAGCAGTCTCAAGCCTGACAATAACACGTATGGAAAAATACTTAAAACTCGAAAATTACTGCGCATAACATGTTTGTGTTAAATGCAAAGAATGCAGATAAAATTTTATAGGTGTCATGACTTTAAAAGTCGTAAAATAAATTGATAAGAAATTTACTAAGCTTATATTAAAATTGTGATTACATGTATTGGACAAAACAACGTAACATTAACGTTGTGATTACATGTATTGGACAAAACTTATTTGGGATATGCATAAATCTTTATTACAATTGTAAATGTAAGAAGTACATATTCCAACATGTTCGTTAAAATAAGTAAGTGAGCTCACATGCACTATCATGTACCACTTTTGTCGTTAAAAGTCTCGGTTGCTTTCGAAAAGGATGTAATTCGCTTAACCACGTGGTTCGTTCTATTAATTAAAATCACAAATTTATAGATTATTCAATTCAATTGATCTATTTATAGAAAAACTATAGGTTATGACAGTTCAACGAAATATCGTTAAATAGCGTCAGGATAACTAGCGCAACACCGCGGAAGTTCTTGGAACTAACTTGGTTCATCAAGTTGATTATCATCAATGATGAAATAGTTCGACCAACACCCGTTAGATGTCATCAGTATATTTAAAAAAAAAGGCGGAAGTTTTCGGAACTATTTTGTAAGCTACTTCACTTAAGAAAGAGGTTTCGGCTGAATCCGAAAGATGGTGTTTTACTATATAGATAATAGTTCACCTCTATTTTGCGACATGGAACTATTAGGTATCATAACGTTGAGTGGTACTTTGCTCATTAGTATGTAGAGCGCGTGAAGTAAAATGAATACGTGCGGTTCATTAAAAACGTTTTTCAGTAAAATATGACTCATAACTCATGATATACTGATGAGTTAGTAAGAAAACGGCTGTTGTTTTTGCAATGGAGCTTTGATGAGATACTCGACACATTTTAAATCTTTTTCAGTGAATTAGATTTTTTAGGATGATGTCAGTTGCGGTAAACAGGTCGGTATAAGAATAGATCTAGAGAGTTTAACTGCACGTGGTTACTCTCCTAGTCTTTCGAGGATTATACATAGACTGTAGAACTATATTGAAGGGGGTGATATCTGATCAAAATTAAGCATAACGAATCACGTCCTGCGACATCACTTAATTTAAGAAACTTAAGTATTTTGACGGATTTATCTAGGCTACTAAATGGATTATTGAAATCATACACATTCATAAGACACGGTGGACTTTTGAGATTACCTAAATTTTGAACTAGAAAGTCTTAATTGTCTAATTCCTTATGAATCAGGTCTCGTACCATTATAATGTCTGTTATTACGTGCCACTTTCCGGCGGAAGAGCGTCCCCTCAAAAGATATCATTACTAACATTAATTATTATTTTCATAGCTTAGGATCAGATTTAGCGTTAAATTTGACAATTTTGAGAAAAATCTAAACGTATATAACACGCTTAATATCATTATTAAAACCAGCAGGACATTATTATTCAAATTGTAGTCGATCAATTGTACCATGACTTAAAACTGAATTATGGTTTTTCACCGCCAAGGGAATTACCTTTTGCCATTTGAGTTTGTCACATGATATGAACAAGCTCGTGTAAATACTAAAAATAATGTTAATGATAAGTTACTTAAGTGGCGTGAGTGTCTACCACGGTTAATTAATAATATTTCATTTAAGTAATGTAAATAAAAATGATTCAAGCAAAAAGTAACTTTTTTGTTTTACATCATACATGGATTTATAGAACCGTATGTAATTTTTTTTACTCGATACCAAAATAGAAATTACTTCTTGCGTCGAAACTTTACGTTGTAAAAATTAGTCGTGCTTCGCTGCATGCTATTAATTTAAAATGAGGACAAACTCAAATAACAGGATACATTTGTAAATGTTTAAATCAAAATGAGCGTTCCTGGAGTTCCTGGAATTATCTTTATGCGTATAAGGATATAGCAAAAAATAGGAAAACCACAAAATAAAACTGATCTCGATTACGTTCAACAATGTATAAAACCTATTTTATATTGCCAGAGAATTGTTTGTTATGTAGAATTAATTAGCTAGTAAATTCTAATTATCTTCGCACTTATTTCCCGCTTCACAGCATTATTTATATTTGTTAAAAAAATGTGGAACGCTTCACGATTTTGCGTGTCATCCGAAAAAATTATTAGATAGCTCGGACTAGGATTCGAACCCAGAACCTTCC